>LUCH01001659.1:0-29802 GCA_013368495.1 Paragonimus heterotremus
TAGGGTCTCTACTGCCGAACTCAGGGAGTTTAATCCTAACGGTGTTCTCCGAAGAAGTCGGTTCCTGTTCAATATTGGAACAGAAAAAATTTTGGGAGGACTATAGGAAAAAGGCTGCCGAACAAACAAAAGTTTGGCAATACGCGTGATGAAAGTCAACACACGGGCTCACCAATTTGTAGGGGACTACCCAAATAGAAAGGTATGAATGCTAGTATTCGGTACAAAACGCAGCAGCCGAATAGCTCACGCAGGCAATCCCACTCTATGTGAAATAGAGACGTGTACTGCCAGGCAGAATCAATTCAAACAAGTGATGTTCATTTTGTACAAGGAAAAGTGGTGAAAACTCTGTATAAAAATAAAGCGGAATATAAAAATGTGTACAATACCCTATATACCTAATGAGCTTCATTTGTAATAACAAGATCAAGCAAAGAGGGTGTCTGTCCTGGACGGTACCGTGGAGGTAGCTCGACATGATGTGTCCAGGCTTTTTCATGGAACAACATTGCTAGGGATTTCGAAAATCCTTAGTCATAGTCGTTAGGAAAAAGGGCAACCATTCGCTACGGGCAATTGGGCGCACCAGTTAAGAAAGTGGCACGATGTTTTCATCAAGCTTTCTATTGCAAGCGTACACAGAATCATGCGTACAGAACAAACAAGCAGGAAAACACGGTTGCAGCCGGGATCCTTAGAGAAGCCATGTGATCGCTGGTCACCACAGAGCTGACACATGTGCGCAGCAGAGTTAATTTAAGCCTCCCGTGGCCAATTTTTATCGAGTCGAAGAAAGATATACAGTGCAGTCTGATGCGACAGTTACGCGGGTTAACAAAACAAAGGATAAGACGCTGAAATCACCATTAGAACACTAACAGTTAATCAAACGAACAAACGCTGCAAGCAGTCAAATTCGATGAAATATAGCTGAAATCCTTAGCAAGCCAGAAATGTCTCTACAATATCACCGTCAACAATCTATTGATTCACTGATCCTGCGATATTGTCAAGGTAATCACGCGATATTTCAAAAATGACGCACTTTTAATTTTCTGCACAAATATTCTTATTGCAGTGGCATCATACTGGTTTATTTAAGATTGCTGCAGAATGTCAATGGAAAATGGATCATACTTGCAAAATTGTGCGGAGGGCTCGTCTGAGTACCCGAAAGACATGTGCATCATCTCATCGAACTCTGAGACAAGTTCGAATAGCTTCAATACTTCGGGATCCGTTAAAGGATTTCAGGGTTTGTGATTTGTTTATCAGGTACATTGTTCAGATTGCAATGCAGAACTTGCTAAGATACTTGAAACACGAGACGATTGTCGGCTAACGAATTTTGCTGAAATGTCTAAACAAGTAACCAAAATGCGCTACTGCTTCATATTATTTTCAGCTGTTATGTGTCCGAAAAGAGTTGTTTGGTGCCGTTAGCAACACTGAGCGTGCTGAGGCAAATCGCCAAGCTGTCGAATTAGAATTAACCCGTGTTAATCTCATTAACAAAAAATTGCACTTTACGTGTTGTCAGCAACAGAAACTTCTTGATGACACTCAAGGTTAGCGACCCAGTGTTTCTCCTATTACCAACTGTGGTTGCATACCTTCGCTTACCCATGCCAATTTTATCAAAACTTAAACGCATCCGTGGGTATTGTAGTGGAAAAATAGGTTTACCTATAGGTAAACGCAAAAGTATAATTTTGCGTCACAGTACTCTTGGACATCATGGAAAGGTTATTTCAAAAGTCAATATAGGTTAATGTTTTGCAAAAGGCAAGTGCTTGGGTAACTTTTTCTTTAGACAGTTAACTGTCTTGTAGCGACTATTACAAATGATAGCTTAGATAGTCTGGATGCAGGGGTGCAGAATCTGGGAGTGCGCGGGTGCCAACAATCGCAGAAGATTCCGGGAAGAGAATGCCTAGTGTTGTGACTCTTACTGCCAACAAAGGGAGTGCAGATGATAGTTGTTCCGTAGGTGTGGGTTTCAGTCTCTACACCAGAACTATATCACGTTTGTCATTGCGGGTAATGGTTGTAGCGACTATAATAAATGATATTTTCGATAGTCGCATTCACATGTACATTTTTAGTGATCTTAGTTTTTATCCACTTTTTTAGTCAAGCCACTCCTTTTGTAATATCCGTCCTTGGCTACAGTCACAACTCGCTCCGTGCTTCGCTAGCTTGACGTGCTTCCTCTGTACACTCTGCATTCCAGGGTCGATACACATACACGACGGTGAATGCGCCGATCCATTGTTTTTCATTGTCGATTGGTTTTCGATAGTCAGTACAGACTGGGTATTATTCTGTTGGACCACTTCCAACATGGGGAAAGTTTTCTAGTTCCTTGAGAGAATAGAGTGGCGGCCAGTGTATGGAGGTTGTATTGGTGGGAGCAGACCATCTGTATGTACGAAGAGATGAACGCAAGATGGCAATTTAGTGTGCAGATGCACGCTCATAATTGTTCTTTAAGTTTCACGAGGTATAGCTTTCGTATTGCGTGTGTTACTGTAGTCATACAGTGCTGAAGAGGAGATGAAGTATGTTAGTCCGATAATCTTGCAACACAAATAAAATAAGCTCGGCTGCGTTAACCTTTAAACTCTGCGTATCTCTGTTTCCTAGACCTAAAAAAACTAACGGAAATGCCTCTTCCTATAAATGATTAGCGTGCGCACCAAGACAAGATTCCAGCTGATGATGAAAACAATCCACCATCCCGTCTACTACCGAACAGTAGGCCGCAATGCAAACTCGCTTGCATCCCGCGGTATTTAAAAGGGTAACTCCGATCTGTCTTATGGAAAGGGAAACGGTGATTAAAGCAAACATTGCACCACAAGACTGGCTACGGCATGAACAAGTGGAAGAGTGAAATTATTCACGTGTCCTCTTGCTTTTTCTACCAGAAACATTTTACCTTTACAAAAATTAACAGTTTTACGTTAGCAACTGGTTAAAACAAACCAAACTGCCAGCATCTTGGTAGGCACCTTGTTTCTGGCCTGGATAAATGAATAAAAAGGAAGTTAGTGTTTAAAACCTTCTAGAATAGTTGGGTAGATATTCCTGTTCGGTGTCTATACCCTATGGAAAGGGTCTAATATTATTATGAACAATTCATGTTCCAGTTAACTCTGTAGAATGCACATTCAGTCTCTATTCCACGATTTTCCTTCTCACATTTGACTATGGATGTTCAAGATTTGACTTCTTGCTTCACTTCCTCATTAACCACCAGGATAGTGTGGGTGTGAATGGAGATGGTTTGAAAGCACGGGAACAGCAGAACGATAGGTACTTGAAAGATAGAAATTGCGTTGCATAAATCGATTGGTTATGACACAGTCATAACACGGAGTCATTTCCTGCAAAGAACATATATGATTGTCTCAACCAGAGATATCTCGCTGGAGCTTAAAGCTGGCGTGTATAAAGCAACAATGAGGGCAGCATTACTTCGCGGCAGCGAAACCTGGCCGCTCAGCAAAGAATAGGTGAATCGTCTCCAGGTATTTGACCATCGATGTCTGCGTTCAGTCGCTCGTATCGGGTGGCACCAGCGAGTAAGCAATGAGGAGGTTAGGAAGCAGGTATTTGGTAGTGATTGTCAAACGAGTTCTTTCGTTCAATCTTCACATTTGCACAGACTTAGATGGTTAGGCCATGTACCTAGGATGCCAGCTAGTCATCTGCCACACTGAGCACTCTTTGTTAATACAGTAGCCGATTGTCGCAAGGTTCGAGGTGGACAGATGATGGCCTGGCGTGGAGAAATGAAATCGTTCACGAAGGAATTGGCCACTCTACGCCGGGTTCGTCTCCACGGTTGGGGCCCTTCGCGACTCGCGTAGTAGATGGCTGGAGACGTTAAGTGAGATGGCGGTTAATCGAGCTCAGCGGCGTTAATGTTGTCTACGGTTGGCTGAGTTGTGTGTGGAGTAAGTGTGTATAATGGCGCGTGGCAGTGAAAGCCGTAAGGAAGCTGTCTTGCTGATGACGCCCCACTTTCACCCACAACTCGTTTGTTTGCAAGGTGTAGGCACCTTGATGTTGAATGTTCGAATATAGGCATAGTCATTTTTTATGCTCATGTCGGTCCCCGTCCCCCCACCCAGTTTTCTCCTCTCTTTCCGTACAGGGTTTTTTTTGCTTTCGTGGTTGTGTGGCAGTTTAGTATCGGCGTGAACCACTGGTGCATTGCTGTCTATTATGATGATGATGGAGATACTTTGAATGCCGGCAATAATTGTTGTCATTACTAACGGACTTCCGACACCCTTACTACGATCTGTCATTGACGAAGCAACGCATTTTTGTCGTACCGCGTTACTTCGGTTTAACACCATCCGTGTCATTTTCAAGCCTTCTGACTGCGGAAGTTTCGTTAAACCAGTTCTGTTAAGAACTGTCCAATTCAAAATCGCTGGAACGTTTCTAATCTTGCTAGAAATAACATAAAATTGGTTCATTGAATGTACGCTCCTCTTACAGCTGCGTAATATAACGTAAAGGTTGGAATGAAGTGCTAGAAATTCGGCTAACTTCCACGGGGCATCTTCGTGATAATTGCCTGTCAGACACCCCTATGCATTTATTGATGCCTTTTTTGACAGTGACACTACGCCAGTCTTACAGAATCTGGGACTATGAAAAGGTGTATCGATTTCTGTTGCTTTTAACAATGTCGTTTTGGACCTTTTAAAACTTAAGATAACATTTGCTGAACTCGGAAAGCTGTGCGAGACGCTGTTCTTCACAATAATATGGTCCTGCTGAATGTTGTACATGGTGACCATGAAATACAGCAAAATTTTGTTAGCGTGACAAGGCTAAGCCAGGTAATTTAGACTAAGTTAATCGAATTGTCAAGTTAAACGGAATAAACTGGTACTCTTCATCAAAATCTCCATGCCAGTGGTACTGTCTTAAGAAGTTATACTTTTTCTGAAGTCATTCAAAGCTGACAAGAAAGACGTGACTACAGTAGTGAGTTGAGAATCATTTCGAAAACATTTATGTCTATCTTTTTTAGCGATATTTCGGTTCCTGTTGATCTCCATGGTTAATTAATGTGGTTAGTTTGTAAGATATGAACCTTTTAGTCGCCGTCTATAAGATGTAAAAATAGTAGGTGGAGACTGATGCAGGCAATTCGTCAGGGAATGCTGATGACTTAATCTACCTAGGTAGTTTCATTTCATCAGTTTGTAATACTGGTGGGGAGTCGTTTAACAGGATAACCAAAGCCCACGTTACGTTTGCTAATCCTGCTCACTTGTGGCACCTCAAAAGTTTAGTTGTTGGTTGCAAGCAGAACATAACAGGTGTGTGGATCAGCAAACTGTCCTATTCGTGGATTAGATGCGCATATATTCTCGGTATTTAGCCCCCATTGCCAGGCAGCCTATATCAAGCGGACCAAATATGAAAACTGATGGAATTATGTTCGGAAAATATGTGAATTTGCGATTAGCAATCGATGTAATGAAATTTCACGGACTACGTTGATCGAACCGTACGGTCCGTATGTCGACGGATCCTCTGCTGCACCATGCATAGTTCTGTCATGTTTATTACACTGACGTCGTCTGACCGACTAAAAATGCTAGTGTAAAAAACGGCGATTGATTAAGCTACTTTAGCAATACAAGCAACAGGTGACAAAATAGGGCGTCTTCTTTAACATCTGTTCGATTTCGATATTTTTGTGCAGTTCGAGCAGGAACGGATGCTAAACCCATGGCTAGAAGTATAACAAACAGCATGTTTCCGTATCAGTTGGGAAAAAATGAGGGCAAATGATACTAGTCTACTCTTGGAACAACGGTGATAAACACTGCTCGGACAGAACGGCCAAACAGATATACAGAAGACCCACGGCAGTGCAACTTTCGAAAAACCGACTTGTGTTCCGAGGCAGCAATCTCGTTCCTTCGAAGCCATTCTAAAATTTAAAAAAAAAATTAACAAACAAATTGGCAAACCGCTAGACAAGATTTTCAGAAAAGCATACAGTGCGCTGGGTTCAAGGCCTTACATCCTCGAGTGAAGTGGCGCTCAGCTTGGATCCACACCTCCAGTGTCAGACGGAATGGTAAACCTATGTGTTAAAGACGCCTGCAGATGATTTGTGCGTATCGTTAGTGTTTTTAGAAAATTGTTTTTCTCCAGTCACTGCAAAGAATATTGCTGGTTCAATCAACCGTCGTGTACTAAACAAACGGCAAGTCAGTCAAACTGCCAATGACTGGATTTGGGATCAACAGACACTATTAGACAAAACAGCAAGTTAATTTTGACGCACAAACAAACTAATGGATGGGGGTCACTTTTTAAATAAAGTTCGTATGTCTATTGTTGTGGCCCAAATTTGTGTCCTATGGTCTCTTTGAATAAAGTGCATGCCCACCAGACAGCCTAGCTGATCTTGCAAGTGAGATGAAGAATTTCGTTGTAGTTCAGATAAAATAATCACAATAATCCCTGGAATGGTAGCTGTAGTTGGCAAACTTTCTATGCAACGATTCTTGTCTGGGTTACTGTGTAAAACTGCAAGTCTGTCTGATGTGAAAAGTGTTTATCTGCACCAACTGGCATATCGATACGCTAACTATTCAGTCATGTCGATTTACTTAAATTCCCCAGAACTGTGTTAAACTTTTATTTCACACCTTAAAATCATGCACGCTCGTGAGTGCATCCGTATTCTCTTTTTGATTGTTACTTAAAACACAAGTTCCACTTAATAAACCCAGGCAAAAGAATCAAAAGTCTAAGTTGTGAGATAACCGTACTTGTTAGAGGTGCCGATTTGAAAAGTGCTACACTTGTTTTGTAACGTACGTATTCGAACAAAGATTTATTCCTTCATTCCAATCGCTTCCACAAAATGATAATCACCACTTGGACAGTGTAACCGTGGGTTGTTCTCTTAAGCTGTCGCTGATTTGTAATTCTGTAGTCTCGAAAAGTGAACGTCATCAAAGGCAGCAATACATTGACGGTTTGCACTGATGCCAAACTGCCACACAACCACGAAGAAAAAATCAAACCTTGTATCGGAGGAGAGAGGAAGAAGAGGAAGGAGAAGAAGAAGGGAAAGAGACGTAGCGACTAAAAATGACTATACCTATATTCGAACATTCAACATCAAGGTGCCTACACCTTGCAAACAAACGAGTTGTGGGTGAAAGTGGGGCGTCATCAGCAAGACAGCTTCCTTACGGCTTTCACTGCCACGCGCCATTATACACACTTACTCCACACACAACTCAGCCAACCGTAGACAACATTAACGCCGCTGAGCTCGATTAACCGCCATCTCACTTAACGTCTCCAGCCATCTACTACGCGAGTCGCGAAGGGCCCCAACCGTGGAGACGAACCCGGCGTAGAGTGGCCAATTCCTTCGTGAACGATTTCATTTCTCCACGCCAGGCCATCATCTGTCCACCTCGAACCTTGCGACAATCGGCTACTGTATTAACAAAGAGTGCTCAGTGTGGCAGATGACTAGCTGGCATCCTAGGTACATGGCCTAACCATCTAAGTCTGTGCAAATGTGAAGATTGAACGAAAGAACTCGTTTGACAATCACTACCAAATACCTGCTTCCTAACCTCCTCATTGCTTACTCGCTGGTGCCACCCGATACGAGCGACTGAACGCAGACATCGATGGTCAAATACCTGGAGACGATTCACCTATTCTTTGCTGAGCGGCCAGGTTTCGCTGCCGCGAAGTAATGCTGCCCTCACTGTTGCCTTGTACACGTGACGTTCAGAGGGATACCTCCCAGTTGCCAGAGACGTCCGAAATCAGTGGACACAGCCCTACTCTTGGGGATACACGCTTCTATTTCATTCCCTGCACCCTCCGCCGCCGTTGATGCAGCTTCCCAGGTATACAATCCGGTCAGAAACTACCATTGGTTCATTATCCAACGATAGATCTATGCAATCACAGCAATCTTTTAGAATCACTTCGCATTTTGATGTTGTAAAGCGCATTCCGGGGAATGTAGTAGAAGGTGAGATAGCGTCTAGCATTGTCCGTGCTGTCTGAAGATTGTCAAACAGCAACAGCTTGTGAAAAAAAGAGTAACCAACATTAACTCAACGTACCTGTGCAAGAGGTATGTGGACGATGCACTTGTATCTGACAAATCAGGTAAGTAGGTTGATTCGACACACACACACGCTTCGACAGTTTGCATACCGGCATCAGGTTTATTTTTGGCATTGGGCCTATCGGGTGACAAATTAACTTCCCCTGGTAGATGCATCCACTGGTAAAATATCCGGAATGGTCAATTGTTGCATTTCAAGGTTTTATACCAATAAAATAAACATGAACAGTTACTTTACCTATATCGTCCAGTTTGTAACACTCGTCCCAATGTGAATATGGCTGAAATGCCCAGTTCTGTTCGCAAAAATCTCTTTTTGAGTGGCCAACCAGTACTTTTTCGATAAACATGACTTTCCAAGCCAACCCGACCAGCTGTCTCAATTGCATCATGAAATCCGATACACCCTGTATGATGACGATATGTCACTGCCGATAACACAGTGTTTAATCGTGCGTACACACCAGATGGTTGCGTTACCATGTGTTTATTAACTGCTATTGTTGAAAGTAATGAAACGTCAGACATTCTGTAATGAGTTTATCTGTACATGCGAATTACATTACGTTGACCGACAAGTAGAAATAGTGCACAGTCTAATCTAAGTGCATATCCCAAAATGGACAGCCAATATTGTCATTATTGAACACTTGCTTGGGTCTGGCCACACTGCACGAAGAAAGCAGCTGAAATCTTGACAATGGAAAATCAAATCACTCGCCCCTAAATTAAGGACGGTAGATCTATTTTACCTCCTCGGCTGAGGTTTCTTCGACCAGTGTGTACGGTAGTTGAAAAAAATCGAGAGATTTGCCAGTTACTTGGGTTCAGTGGCGTGAATGTTGTCACTACCTAATCGATTTGCCTATGAGAAAAGTGTAAGCAATAAAATGAAATTTCTGTTAGTTTATATGGCTTTGCTATGGAAAAGAATTCATAAAGTGAATCGGTCATCCTCAGTCCACGTCCTCTGATTTGGTTAACTTTGTTTGGTAAGAAAACCCGATGTGATGATGATGTTGAATGTTCTTCACTAGTTGTAATATAGGTGGGGTTTTAGACCCGCACTTCTAACAGGCACAACTGAAGGCGCACAAAACTACTATTGCACAGATGTTTTATCTACTATACTCACTCTGAATCGATGTACATTTGAAATTATACATCACGGTTTTCCTCAGAAGTAGTGAGGAGAATTTTGATAGGTAATCGAAGTCACAGTTACTGAAGTCCTGCAAAGCGGTCCTTATCTACCGTAACCGTCAACTTCTTTGTACACAAATGGTTATCAGTGATGTTTTCTTTGTCCTACTAAAGTCTTTATAAGTACACGACGTATTGTAGCGATCTGAAGATAACCCCGGTCTGTTTGTTGTACGGTGCGTAAAACTCTTCCCAAAATCATAGCTCACATTGTACATAGGATCGTAAGGATCTTTGTCTGTCGTCTGCTTGCTGCATTGTGGTCGTGTCTGTTTGTTTCCATGCTTGTCGACCTATGCGACCCAACGGCGCCATATCCATACTTTCGACTTGCTGGTGTGCTCGACGGTCGGATCCCCAATTTCTCTATCTTTGCGTACCGGTGTCGTTTAGCGCCAATTGAGATCTATTGTAGTTGTCGTATAATATACGTTCGATTTCCAGCAATTATTTCTATTCTCGTTTCGCGTCTGGTATTCAGTGTGTATAACTGGGAAAGCGTTCAGCTGGTGTACGTACGTACTGAAGTGTAAGTTCTTTGTAACACTTCTTTTGATCCCAAACTAATTTAATTAAAGAATTGTTACGGTGTATTTTTAAGGATTGATGAAAATACAAAAATAATGAAGGAATCTTGCAACCGGTATCTTGTTTCTTCTGTGTTGATTTTTAGTTTAAGTTCATACTCCAATTTTTGGACATTTCAACTGACTTTCTTTTTACAGCGGAATTGGTTAGATTGAAAAAAGTGTATGAAACAGAAGTGAACAAAACGAATTTTGTGCACAAGACGGCACATGACGACTGGCTGCAAAAACAGTCCCGTTTTGAAGATAAAATGGAAACCATGACCAATGACCTGGAGTCTCTAGTGAGTGCAATTTAATTCATGCTCCGTGGGTTCTCTCTTTATCGATCTCAGTATAGGTCCACAAAAGCTGGTTTTTATTTCGATACCAGGGATTTTTCATATCATTTTGGGACCATTTTCAAGTTGTTATATTCATTGTTTGCTCACCATACGCTTGAGCCTCTGCCTTTTGGTTAAGTTGACCACCTGACAGTCCCAGAGAGCTATGTTCCATACTTGGCTTTGTAGTTAACATTATCTGATCATGCTCAAGGTTGAGTATGTATGTGTATACATCTATGCGCATCCCTGTTTTCCCCATTGCATTCCGTATTCCTTTGTCTACAGCCCAAACTTGAGCTAATGAGTTCGGTGAACTGACTATCAGTATATTACAGCATGACTAACTGCTGCAATTCCACGTGACTGAAATACGGTTGTTCGTGCTCTTTTGTTGCCTAAGGTATTCAGTCGTTAAGTTTTGTTACGTCATGCTTCCTTGTACTTTTATTGACAGAAAAATGCGCTAACCTGTTCACAGTCCCAACTAATGTTGGTGACTAAGGAAAAAAACCAACTTCTCCAGACAACCGATCGACTGACTGCGCAGTTGAATTCGCTGATTGAGGAGAAACAGGAAATGAACGGTAAGTGATCGTGAAACATCATGTAAAGTTAGTACTTTTTATCGGACTGTGTTTAGACAATCGGAGTTATGTTCCAAAGCATGCTTTCCATGTGCAAATACTCTTCAGAATGATGGAGTTCATGACCATCTTGCAGGTGATCAGTAAGCATAAGCTCGATTATCACAAACCACAGTCTCGTTAGCTAAGTCGGCACAAGTTTCGGGCTCTCACATCAAGAGACGTGTGGAGCCGTTAGATATATACAGTACCGAAGGTGTCCTATTCCGATGAACAAAATTATCAGAAAAAAAAGTGCAAGACAACTGATTAAGGATGAAATACCAGGACAGATGATGAATTTGGGCATGTCTTTCGAGCTGTTCCAATGCCGTGACAACTTCGGTAATCATCCATGAGCTCAACCGATTCATGTCATCACTACACCGTTTACAGAATGTTCTGCAGTTTAAGCGTTAATTTATCCGTGAAGCAGATTTAATATCTCCGCAAGTCGAACTAAGTTTCAAGTACTGTTGCCATCGGTAACCAGCTGGGATTTTGTTGTTAGCCGCATTGAGAAGAAAATAAGTCCTCGTCGCAGTCGTTCTAACCGCAATCACGGGAGTCGTAAGGACAGGTTGATGAATAACCGGTTACAGCTGAAGACCGGTGGAGATTCAAAGTGGCACATAATTCGCTGGAGGTTATATGTGGAGCGGTGCCTGCACTTTTGAACTGCAGCACCGGACAAGACCTATGATTTAATCCACCAGACGACAACATACTGAACGCTTCACTGAACAGTGATCTACAATATGTATTCCTGTCTGTCGTGAGACTATCCAGAAATCATGTATTCTTTCTTTTGATGTTGACTGATTTTGATTATTCCTCGTGTTAAATGAGCTATTAGCTAAAATAAACTGTTATCATACGACATCCACTGGAATTAAAAGAAGATCTTTCTGGCTCCTTCCAAGGAGTTCGAAAAATTCGAACGCTTCGCGTAAACATATAACAAGACAATCAATACGGACAAATCCAACTGTAACGCAAATTTCCTTGGCAGTATTTTCCTTTTCTTCTGTCGTCTTATGGGTCCTCTGTAAGTAAAAAGCTACATGTGTCCATTGTTATAACTTAGCGTTAAACACAGTTCCTCGTTGTCGCTGTTAGCGTAGTTGGCTCATTCAATTCCAACATCTCCCCTGCTCTACTTGGACTTCACTAGCCTGGACATACTACACTTTAAAAGCCTCAAATGAACTTGAGTTGTGTTCAGGCCTGGTAGAACCAGTTCTAAATGTTCAGTTTTGAACATATGAACGGTCACATGGGAAGTTTTATTAACTAATTAATTAATTTCCAGCTCCTACTGGATTGGAGAAAAAATTTTGTCGTCTATGTACCAATATACATATTGATAATATTTCAGTCAGACTGCATTTGTCCACCGACTTCACCGGAATGCTTCTGATTTGGAATTCGTTACATGTGGCGTAAAACGGAGGTTTTAGCTTGAGCTTATTTGCTTGATGGAACTTTTATGACTTAGAAATCATCCAGTCTCATTCGAGAGAACGCATGGTATACTACCACCACAACCATACCATAGATGTAGTAATGTTAGAATAAGATTGGTATTTCAATTTAGGGGTAAATTGTTTTACATCAGTGTCCTATAACAAATAACAGTATTCGAAAATTATCATAACACTTCACACGGATGACGTTAGACAAACGAGATCCTTATCATGAGCATTTAATTCAATATGCCTTAAATGCTTCGGCTAGTCGCAGTTTTTTGCCACAGGTGTTTCAGTTGGATTGAACAACTACCGAATATAACACTGAGGATGATGACTGGTATATATTACGAGCATTATAACCTAAGGTTTTCCAAACCACTTTTACAAGGTAGTTCACTAACAAGCTGAGAAGCCGTGTCAAAATGATATGATTATGATTGTATGAAGCAATCAGTTTCAGATACAGTCAGAAGTAATCTCACCAACGAAAAGTCTGCAAATGCGAAATCCCGATCTATCACGCCATAGTTGTTTTAAAAACTAAAGACTGATTGAGAAAACCAAATCATTGTGGTTCAACCTCTCAGCTTCTTTTACTATGTTATCGTCTGGCTACTTACAAGTAGTCAAACAATAAGTACAAATTACTGATGAGTAGTAAGGGGTTTTGATTTTCACATAGATTGTACATCACGAGCAATTGATCGCAGCTGTCGCATTCCCATAGACTTTCCAGTCGGCCCATTTCGAGCAGCAGAAGCACTAAACTCGAGTTTCGCTCTCATTAGGGCTCGTCAGTAGTGCATATCATCGCCACTGCCGGGACTTGAACCACGGACACGCTGTTCATGAGGCAACCGTGTGAAAATGAAAATCCCCTACTACTGATCACTAATCAAATAGCGCTCAAAAAGTCAATGATTTCTGTGACTTCAACTTGGAGAGAAGTCCTAGTCGAGGGGTCATCGATTAGAGTTAACAGACAGTAACCGTGTCTCCTCTTGAGACGATCGGGCAACCTGATCATTACTCACAAGCGAAAGTGGTTGAGCGTTCACATACGATAATTCGGTCGCGCCTAACGTGAGGTCAATGGTGCAGTGGTAAACACGGTTGCCTCATGAACCGAATGTCCGTGGTTCAAGTCCCGGCGGTGGCGATGATAGGCACTACTGACGAGCTCTAATGAAAGCGAAACTCGAGTCTAGTGCTTCTTTTCGAAATGGGCCGACTGGAAATTTTATGGGAATGCGACAGCTGTGATCAACTGTGGGGATAAGTACAAATGTTTTCAGTTCCTTCGTTCTAAAAACTTCGTGCATGAACCATTCGACTTTATGTCTCCGACTTTCTTGCAGTGGAAGAAATATTGTACCAGTCCCAACAACACGCACACACGTTCCTAACTCCTCACTATATCTCCTTGATTAGTTACGTTTTCGCGTATTCCTTTCAGCCATTTTGGATGCGAAATTGAACGATGAAGTCGCGATAAAAGCTGACTATACCAATCTATTGGAACAACATCAAACCTTACAAAAGCGTTCACAGGTAAATAACCTGGGGTAGTTAGTTTCTAGATGTAAACACAAGTTAACTTTATCACATTTTCCCCTTGATTACTTTTATTCGTATTACTTACCCCTCAGTTTTAGTAACTGGAGCGTAACTATTTAATTCATGCATCTGTTATTTGGTCTACTCTTCCTACAAGATAAATCATAAACTAGACAGTTAAATTCCTAGAATCAACACAATTCTATCTCTATTATAGCTTTCATCTGAGTGAAAGTTGAAAATTCGTTTCCTGTTTTGTTCGCATTACTGAAATAAACCTGAGTGCTGTTGAGTAAGAGGCGATCTGCACATGCACTCCGCAATATTATTAGACAGACAATAAACCTGGAGGAGCCAGCAAATTTTCATCCTTAAAACAACTGAGGGAATTTTTCGGCTACTTTATATTGCACTAGTCTGATTTCCGGTGGGGACTGCTGCATATGTACTACCTACTGAAAAAATTATCTATAAATCCATCGTTTTGCACGTTTCAGTCATCCATTCATATGGGTCTCAATCTTGACCAGAAATTCATGTATCTCGGGTCGCAGCACATTCCCACGTTTGAACAGAATACTGCAGGAAATTTTTGTACTATAAAGCTTAAACACTGACGAAATAGGTTTGGGTGGAGGAACTAGGAACTGTCTGCATACAGATACGTCATTGTGCTTGACACATAGCTATCTCAGATAGAGTTTTTAACCAGCGATTTAAATGATCACAAGGACCACAGTCAGACAGGCGACACCTATTCACTTTACCTGATCAAACAGGGCTTTTTTATTTTGTCAACATATTGTTGATGGACCACCACGCCGTTTTACCTAGCTTCTGGTTGTTCCAGTGTGCAACGCACAACACGGTAGACTTTCCGCCGACAAACGAAGTACATGATCCAATCATTGCAGGCTGTTTAACGTGACTAATGAACCAATTGATCGCACATCCTGAGCGTTCCGGAATACGTGCTGGCGAACGGCCGTATTGCTCACGCGATCAGTCCAATTGATGTGGACTAACTGGCAGAGACAACGGTTGTCAAACAAAACAAGTCTGTTGAACTCTTTGTTGTGAATAGGCTATGTTCCTGAACAGTAAGGCAAAATAGAGCGCACACGAACAGTATATACCCTTTCTTTCGACGAGAACCTGGCGTTTTTCCGACACCCCAGATGACTAGGGTTGGAAAAAATAACCCGACCCTTTGCTATCCTAGCTGATATCTTGTAAGAAGTACTACAGGCAGTGGAGATAGTGTTACCCAAGCAAGTGAAAGTGTCCACCGGCTCAAGCGGGTTGCTCTCAATAAGAAACGTAGGTACGGAAATGCCCTGGTTTTGAAATGGTATTTTGCACTTTGAAGGGGTGAAGCAGAATCCATACGAACTAGCCCAGTCACTTACCTTGTTCAATGTGGTTTGCATGTCTTCAGCACAGGGACTAATTTAGACACTGTCATCTGCATATCTCATATCGGGTAACCTAATTCCAGGAAGAAACTCAGCACCATTCACAGTGGGTCCCAACAGATCCACATATTTTCCTGGAACGCCATTGCAAAGAAGGTAGTTTTAAAGAATTTCAAGAACGACTTCGGCAGTCTGCAAGCGTGCCGATGCTTCAACATCTGTCCTGGGGTAAAAATGTTACCTATGCACCCCCGACCAAATCGGACTTCTGCCTGGTCCAACATACTTGAATGGTTCCGAGCTTGGTGAACCGATATAGTATAAACTCAGTAAGTTAGACTGATGCCTCTGCGGTCGTCATACAGACTTCGGGTTTCTTTCCGAAATCGGAATTTACTATCAATCGGCACCTATCGCGAGAAACTTTTTCGGTTTTCAGAAGTTTCCGAAGGTGTTTCCTCAATTCTGGCATTAACCTCTGTGTACCATCTTTGACAAGAGAAGTAGAGAAAGGATCTGGTCCACAAGTCTTGTTATGCCTTAATAACTTGAGCTTCAGGACTACTTCTGTTTTCAACAGAAGGCCGTCTAGAACACAACATCTGATCTTTCAAGTCTCATCGTCTACGTTATCTGGTTGAGGCCAGATAAAGTGTTCTTTAAAATGTCTAGACTACCTGGTAAGTCGACACGATGCGTTGATGATAAGTGAACCAACTTTTTCACCTATGGTTCAACTTACGCCTACTCGGCGGCCAGCACGAGCATTAATAGGGGAAAATAACATTCTGCTGTTTGCAGTTAAAAATGCTCGTTCCGTCTCTTTCAACTGCTCGACCAAATGGTGCTCAGGGCCTTTGCGTACGCTTTCAGTCAGCTTGTGTTTAATATCTCGACCGTCATTATATTCAGAATTAAGCGAAACCCAGCGATGCATGTTCATGAGGTTTATCGACATGGCAAAAGTGCAATTCTGTCGGAGCTGTACAGTTCCTTCAGAACACACTTCTTCACAGTTAGTTTTCACAACTGCTGTTATTTATTCCCAGTGTTTATTATGTTCTCTCAGAATAATGCAATTGGACAGTTTTGTTATAAACCTCAGAAAAGACACGCTAAATCGTCCACGGAATAGTTAGGTGTTTGAAAAAAGTCGGATTCTTCTCTTCGTAATGAAGAAAACGAAAAATCGTGGTCCCGAGGATAACGCGACTGTCCCCATTAAATTCTTCCAAGTCAAATTCAAAGACAAGTATAAAAAAGCTACTTTGTTCAGCTCTGAAACGTATGTAGTAGGCAGAAAAATACAGGGTATTTATATGATACACGATTATCTACAATCATTCTCGAAGCAGCAAGTCGAAGGACAGCTGCTGAAACCAGTAGATAGGGTCACCAAGCCAATAATAAGCAGAACGGAATAAAGGTCGACTTGGTAAAAACATGAATTGTTCTGGGAATTTCTGCCCATTCCGATTAAATGAAATTATTTTCTCGAGGACCGGGACGGTTTTGGACGGAAGAAACGGGATTCCCTAGAAAGTTCCTTCACCAATGGCTCCTGGTAGGCGTTCCCTACACACTTCTTACCCCACTGTCAATCAGGTGTCTTGCTTCTACGTTTGTTTGTCACCTGAGCAAATGAAAAAAGCAAAGCGGTCACACAACATCATGATCTGAGGCCAGGTAGTTGCCCCAAAATGCACGGCAGTATTTAACAAAGTGGCGTTCCTGTAACCGACTGCTAACGAATTGAGTTGCGTCCATGACGGAGAAGAACAGGGTGGTCTCTATCTAACAAACTATTTCCTCGTATGTTGAAATGGGGTGATAGAAGTATAGAGACCATGAGATGCGCTTCTCATTTGTAGAAAGACGATCAAGATAAGAACAAAAATTCCCGATCAGTACGATTATATCATGGTGTTTGGTCTACTTCACAAGATTGACGACGGCGTCGTGGAACGCATCTTTGGTAGCATCTGAACAGCTATTCATTTCAGTGGACGCAGATATAATGAATATACAACGTTTTTCTGATTCGAGCTGACAAAATTCAGGTGCGAGTGTTCAATGGGATCCGATCGAACAAACATTGCTCTGCTGCGGATTTTGTTCCGTTTCCCACTCCAGCTTGATCACTAGAATCAGCATGGGCTTTACCACAGAGAGAAATGTGCATGGATCAACAGTTATCTATCTCAAATGAATAACGGTGGTGGAATCGTAGTTTCGCCTCTGTGAGGCACAGAATTAATCGAGCACCAGACTCGGGACAGTACTTGCCAAATCAGCTTGCCGACCAGCTTGCGGGAAAATGCTAACATTCAAAACGCCAGTGTTTACTAGTTGTTTTAGCTTTAGGAAGTAATCACTACCTGAAACCAAACAGGATGCGGAAGAATTGAAGGACAAAATGGAGGGAGAAATTCGTACTAGCCAAATAATGTCACCGTTAGGAGAACAATAACTTGTGATGCTTCCATTCGGGGATAGTTGATTTGAGGAATCCAGGCCTCGGCCTCTGATTCAAAATTCTGACCTGCTAGACAGCAGTAACTAGGGTTTTCTTGCAGCACCCTACCTACAGCTAATGGCTCAAGAGTCCGATTCGCTGGGCATTGAGGGGCTTACCTAGCTCAAGCATGCAAAGAAGATCGCACTGTTGTCTTACTCTGATTACTGCTGTCCACAGCAGACCTATTTGAGACTATATGATACATTTAAACTAAGCCGAAAGTGTTTAGGCCATATCGGGCAGTACGCTGTTGATCACGGTCAGTCGTTCGGTCATTGAGGTGCACTTTGGTTGACGGTACCTCATCTGTCCACTTTCCCTCGTGTTTAGGAAAAAGGCAGTTTTGCAACTATGAAAACATTTTTTCTGTAAGTCCACAAGGTTCTACCTCATTACCTAGGCACTATTTCCTAGCCAGCCGTACAACACTCAACCAAGTGAATGTAACTGCCTTTCGTCTGACTGCTCCTTTGTGGATTGTCTGGCAAGGTTGCGCCCGGTAGGACGGAAGTCTTAGTTATTGTATCTTTCGGGATCGATGCGGTGTGCAAGTGTCAGGTTAGATGAATAGATCATAGTTCTTGGTATGTAAACCGTGTAATGAAAGAAAACATAATCCTGACCACTGTAAGCTGCGTAAACACGAAACATTTCTACAATAACCACGTGAGCACAAAACGTACTACACAAATATATTCAAATCAGTATTTTTCGGTGAGTCTGAAACTGTTTTCTTAAACATGTTCAACGTGATCAGATAGTGCGATGAGCACCTGACTGTAAACTAACCACTCGTGTGGCTTAATGACAACGACTGAAACGCTTACTTTGATACAGATTCCAAATCCTAATTGAGTCATGTGTGCGTTTTCGAAGGGGGAAAACTGGAAGTTGGTTTGCGCACAAGTTTGCGTAGTTTCAAGTTAAACATCAATAACAGTTAATTAAAGCCTTCATATACAAATAGACAATCCAGCCATCTAAGTGCGAAAGCTACAGTTAACTCTAATCGATTTTCAATTTAAAATTAACCACAGTCCCTACTGCTCGTCAGTAGTTTAAACACTTGATAGCCTTGTTACAACCAGAACCGCTCTCAAAACCGAGTAACACCAACAGTTTCCATACACTCTACTGTCACTCATTCGGCAGCTTAGCCCGGCCTTGTTGTGGCCTCGTCAGATTTTGCTTCCCATCTGTTCATATAATCGCATATCTGCCTCTTTTAATGGAATTCTTAGAGACGAAATCGATTTCACCATGTGTGAAATTTTCAGATATCGTTGTTTATTTGGATTATGAACTTTTTCCAACTGATTTTTATCGTGTCCCTCTTTAGCAAGCTATTCACGGAACAGATGATGACACCCTCAAGTACCAACCTGCCTCCTGTTGATTATCTCTGACATTCTTTCAAGTTATTACAGTGTGTACACATTTTGCGCAGCTGCCATTGTTCACCTAAAATTTGTTGTTGCTTGATAGGTAGATCGTCAGGCCCTCACTGTGTTTCAGTTACATCAAGTAATTCTTCAGTACCAGCAGAAATTAAGGTCCATACATTTAATTTCAGATGAACGTAAACGAGTCGGACACTTCGTCATCCAGTGTGAATATATCAACAACCCCTAGTCTGGCCCAATTAGCTTAATCATCAAACGAAATTGACATCTCAGAAGTGCGAAGACTATTTCAAAATACAATATTCTGGGGTATACCCATATTCTTTGAAGATATTCGTGGTGTTGTCCAACCAGCAGACACAGTACCTTCCCAGTGAACAGTAGTTCATCTTACAACTATGTGAGTAACGTATAAAGCGAAGCGAAAAGAACACAATATCTCTAGGCACATTGAATGGAACGATTCCATTTCGACTTTTACGCAGCCTCAAATTTAAGATATGGTCAACATCAACGTACTTAGTTTGTTCAGAGTTATTGTATTGTCTAGAGCGATTTTTCGGAGGCTGTTGCTCAAATCCATACCTAATCGGAATAACTTGCGGTATTTCATTATAAGTAGTCTCATTAGTTTAATCAGCCATGTTAACAATAAACGCGACGTTACCATTAAGATAATCCGTAGCGTCCCTGTGGTTGGCGCTAGTGAGATGTAGTGTGTGATTAACACTGATTTGTGGAACTTACTAAAAAACCGATTCGAACGTTGCCAAGGTACACTACCTAACTGTTTTCGACTAGCTGAAAGGAACTTTGTAAATCAACCGAACTACCACAGACAAATCCACTCAATGACTGTTCTCATTAGAATGACGTAATTGCACAAACTATTGACCTTGCGATTTCGTTTCTGATGACTGTGAGTCCGTTTAGACAGTTTAGATAGGCGTTCGACTGACGGTGGATGTGAAAGAATATCCAAATATTGACTAATCTTGATAGTTTGTCTTCAAAACCCAATCTGGGTGTGGGTCTAACACTGAACTAAACTCTTATTGACACAATGGTTCAGCAACTAGTTTTAACGTTGGCTGGCCTGTTTTCTGGCTAACTCTTATCTGAACGGGATTGAGATAAACAAAGCTTTTGCATTTGGAACCAAGTACCTAACGGACATTACATCCATCATGTGAATGCGAAGCCTGTCTGGATTGACCTTTTCTCGCACCATGTTAGTAACAAACTGGCGTTCATCCTTTAGCATATCCTCCGAGCAGATTTTTGTGATGTCACATTACAGAATAGATCGAATTTCGTTTTCATTTTGGTAGAACAGAATTGTAGATGTGGTATATTGACCTGTCCATGATTCGTTATAAAAATGTCCCGTCAAGTGAAAACATCGGAATGTCCGCATGGTTTTACATGGTACAAATGAAACAGATATTCTGCTCCCAGTTCATTCGTGAACTGAATGAATTAGCACGTCTACATAAACGCCTGAAAGACACTGTTTAAATCCATATTAACCGGGTGACCATCAAAGCATTATGGACTCAGATATCTCCGTATACTTGCCGAGCCAGTCGATCAAAGCGAGTAACATATGTGTTTCAAATATGAAGTAAGATATGATATGATATGAACTTAGGTTACACAGAAACGTAACCACATTTTGATGTAGCGACTGGCGCAAGAATGCTCCCGAAAGTTTGGTGTTTTTAGCCGCCCGATCAAGCTAGTCACTGAAAATCAACCCCAAGTTATACTTAACCACTTATTATTAGCCTGCTGGTTGAAACACCCACTACACATTTCCGAGAGTCATGCTAACAACAGTTCACGTGTTTGGTCCAGTCCGATTGTTTTGTTTCTAAGTCCTGGACATCCACTGGTGAACCCAATAAACATGACAGTCTTTCGCCCTAACCTTCACTTAAATAAGTACACCCTCCTTCTCTTCCGATACATCAACAAAGCAGCATCATGTGTGTCATATCAAATTCGGGCCGGTCTTACTCCTAACAGTACTCCATGAAGTTATAGATAACCGACCATGTAAATATGTATGAACAGGAAAAACCATGAGAGAATAATGAAGCTTAGCGAATAACAACAGTTGAAGACCTTATGGATACGACTTCTCGATTGGCCCTGACATATTGTTATATCAGACAGTTCCAAGCAAGCGTAACTCGAACATCCAGCCAATTTAAAACGTATACCGGCATCATCATAAGCGTCCCTTCTTCCTCTACCTCATCATCATCATCAACAACATCAACTGCATCTTTACATAAGTGGTTCGTGCTATCGCCTAACTACCACATACCCAAGGCCCAATGAAATTAGCCCTAACCAGAAAGCGAACAGATGGGATTCACATACAAGGAACATAAAACACACAAACTCTGATAATTAACGTCAAACATCCCATATCTTATTAGCAAGCAACTAAACTGTAATTATATGTAAGGCTTCATCAGCCAGACAACTTCCATACGGCTTTCACAGTCACGCGTCATTCCATGCAACTGCTTCACTGTCAACTCTGTCAAACAACAACAACATTCACACCACTGAGCCCAACTAGCTACCATGTCACCTAGAATCTCTCGTCACCGACTCTGTGAGTTATGAGGGCCCCAGCCTGAGGAAAGAATCCGACCCACACGTCTAACTCTCTGGGGAATGACTTCATTCTTATACACCAGTTTATCATCTGTCCACCTGGCATCTTACAGCACGCGGCCGCGATATTCATAGATATTGTTCTACGCAGCACCTATGTAGCTGGCATCCTTAATAGACAGCCTAACCACCTAAAACTAGGCTTAATCAAAGTTTGAACGAATACACTGGTTTGTCATTCATTACTTTGAAACCGTTCCACAACCTCATCGTTGCTTAGCCTTTGGTGCCACCCAATGAAAATCATAGAAGATACGCTATTGATTAAATATTTAGCGGCCGGTCACGTGTTCTGGTGTAAGCGGCTAAGGTTCGAAAAAGTAAGGTAACAGGGTTCAAACAGATTGAAGTTAAAAGTACGCCTCTCTGTCGCCACAGATGTCCTATATTAAACACCACCATCGAATTAACGATACGAGATTCGGTATCTTTTCATATGCATCCGTTACCTACACCGCAACTTCCGAACTATACCAGCCTCCCAACAATGTCCATATATTCATTATCCAGCATCAACTCTGTGTAACCACAGTAGTCTTATAGAGGTAATATACATTTTTAGGTTGTGAAGCTCATCCTCAGATTAAGTCATAACAAATTAAGTCCAAAGGAGTTTTAGGATTCTCATCCTTCTGTCCCTCTCGGAAAGCGCTTATCAAGCTAGTTAAATCAGGGAAACCTTCACAGGAGGTAGTCATCAAGTTGCATTTATTGGTGTGTTTGAAATGCAGCGTGAAGCAGGTTACCAACAGCCAGGGTGGGTTTATGGATCACTTGAGGTCATAACGTGAAGTGACCAGTGTGAATAGAGCTGGACAACTGTTGTGTGTGTGTGTGTGTTTGTGCAACCGTTGAGTGTAGACCATTCGGATAGGATCGATGAGGAATATACGGAAAGCCTTTCTCACATGGCGTCATTGTGATCCACTCAACAAAACGTGGGAGTCTGAGAACAGTTTCAAACCAACCGCTCGGTTCATTGCTTGTGATGTATTGGCGATGAGCAGAACTTCCGTCAGTTGGCGTTCTTTTGAGGTATAGAGGTGGCACTTTAAAACAATAGGATGGTCATACTTACGAACCGTTAAGAAATTCATAATTTTTTCGGTTTTAATTTATTGTGTCCTAAACAGGGAGTTGTCTAACAACCCTTAAATCATCAATTCACTGACCAGAAGCAAAAATTAGTTGTCAATCCCGTCTTAATACTTTACACAGCTTAACGAACAGCAGCTTTCCCATTTGAACGGTGAGCTCCCGGCTATTGTGCAGACCGCCTTAATCGAAGCTGTGAACAGCGTTCGAGATGTCGCCGAAGAGCAACTGAGGAATGCGCATAATCGATTGGAAATTGCCGAGAAACGTCTGGAAGTACAGGCTAAGCAGCTGCGTTGCCTAGACTTGGCAAGTTCCAGTTTAAATGTAAGTCAGTACGTGCCAATGTTTTCTCTGCTAATATTATCGTCTTGTGCTTTGGAACAACGCGGTAGGTTTATTCACATGTATCCAACTTGGTTAGTTCCTTTCATTTTTCCATTTGGTATAAAAAAGCTATGAATATATCTTATATTTCAAGCCACTTCAACTACTGTTCTGTACAAAGTGATTTTTATTCCCAAGTCATTGTTCGTCTAAATACCAGAAAATATTCAGTGGTAATTTTTTACAAGGGTTTAAATCGAGGTCATCACATATAGTCAAATTCCAGAGAAAAAAGTAACCAGGACATTATCCCAACCGGAACATTAGATTAAAATATCCAACTGATTCCACAGTAATACTGACTAGAGTAACAGATGGTTCAGTAATTTTCTCGTATGACACTAGCGATTCCAAACACGAATTAATTGCGATTTATAAAGGTTGAAGCACTGTATGTGTCCAGTGTCAAACGTGATTGTTTGTCAATCTCAACGCCTACTTCTAACACATGACCGCGGAACTGAGCCACCAACAGAACCTTCATAACAAGCACACTTCTGTTGTCCGCGCCCCCCATCTGGGGGATAATTCAATGTCTCCATTTTGTTTCACATAACTAGGTCTTCTATTCTATTTGTTGAACCATTTTCGAACTGGTCAACACAATTTAATCAGGTAACTGCTGTTCCTGAAAAACAAAGTTTCATCGAACAGACAGTTTCCGATAAATTCTTCCCCTTGGCTGATACAATTATATATTATGTGAAAAGTTAGAATGTTATTGATCAAAGATTAAAGTAGGAGCAATGCGATTGGATAAATGATTACTTCGATGGGGTTAAGAACACAAACGAAGTCGGTCCTAGGGGTTAGATTTAATCGGGATGGGACAATAGGACGAGGACAAATTAGTTCACAGGCTGGGCGGCCGTGTTTTGTTAAGGAAGCCCCAGGGTTTGAACAAATTGTTTTTGCACCCACAAATTCGGGTGACGTAATTGAATTGCAACCGCCTCGGCTGTCGACAGGATGTGACATTTGACTTTTCGAGACAAGGTGGACGGGACTCGACAGATGGTACGGAATGCTGTCTTCGTATCTTCATGCTGATTATAATCGATCAGATGAGTCGGAATGGATGAACTCATTCGTTTTGTTGTCCCAGAGAGAAGCCAAGCCGGACGGTGTTCACGGATTCTTTCAGGTAAACGCCTAGTAGTGCGACCTGTGTATGGTGAACCACAAGAACAGTCGAATGAATAGATCAAAAAATAGGCAACATTATTAGGCACATTATCTTTCAAATTCAGTGAAGCCGCCCGTTTTGAGTGGAATGTGACACGAGAGCTTGCAGCATAATAAGTAATTGGTGATTTGCCGTAATATCAACTCTGCCGTTGCGTCACCACTGAATGGTAGCGATAAGTAAATGTTCTTATCGGCAATGTTCACTAGGGTGTCGCGATTGTCTCTACTGCATGTTGCTGTTTATGAACTCATCTGGATAGGCGTTAGGACTAAGAATCTCCGGTAAATTCTTTAATTCCACCTCGAGCTTGTCATTTGTACAGATCATCTTTGCTCTGTTTGTCAGACAACGTATGAGACCTCGTTTGAAAGTGATTGCTGTTTCACCTTGGCTTCGACACACCACCTCGGCAAACCATTCTACCACGGTAGTACGTCCACTTTAACAGCTCGACAACTCCAGGGCACATAAAAACTTGGCTTACGGAACTGAAGTCATTCCCTAGAGAGTTAGACGTGTGGGTCGGATTCATCTCTCGGACTGGGGCCCTCATAACATACAGAGTCGGTGACGAGAGATTCTAGGTGACATGGTAGCTAGTTGGGCTCAGTGGCGTGAATGTTATCCTTGTTTGACAGAGTTGACAGTGAAGCAATTGCATGGAATGGCGCGTGACAGTGAAAGCCGTATGGAAGTTGTCTGGCTGATGAAGCCTTACATATAATTACAGTTTAGTTGTTTGCTAATAAGATATGGGATGTTTGACGTTAATTATCAGAGTTTGTGTGTTTTATGTTCCTTGTATGTGAATCCCATCTGTTCGCTTTCTAGTTAGGGTTGGGTTAATTGGGCCTTGGGTGTGTTGTAGTTAGGCGATAGCACGAACCACTGATGTAACGATGTCATTGATTACCATGGTGAAGAGAGGAAGAAATAAAGAACGTGTCTGATTTTGTTATTGCTTTTTTGGCCCGTGAGACATATATGGTCAGTTGGACATTAGAACTTGTCTAAATAACAAATACTGTTCCGGACCACCTGTAACTCAAAGAATAATTAGGTCATAATCGAGAGTAAGTACCACAGTTGAAATAATCGGAAATTTGCTCTGTAAGCTGGAGGTAGCATATGTTGTGCTTCACCTACACAATGTGGTGTCTTGATTAAGCCATCACATCCAATTAAGGCACTAGGTGACTATTATTCAACAAGCAAACCGTCATAGTCAAATCATGACCTAATGCAAGAGTGTACATGTACGAATTGGGCCCAACATTACTCTATGAGAATGGTCCGATTGACTCTATAATTTCGTCAAACTAGAATGGTGAACTTATTACTGTCCCTAATAGTCTGTCAATTGGTAATATCTGTTGACCAAATATTATCAAACAGGCAGCAAATTGGTGAATTAGCGTTCGAATTAATAGGAGTTTCTCCATGGAAAGAGAATCAGACATCCCAGGTTGATGGTGAATGTATAGAGACTGTAAAGGTGGGACTTGTGTACGTCCGTCCCTACGTTGCGCGACTTTGCTGCGTTTGACAATGGCCACCTCCCGGTGAACAGACGCAAAGGTCTGCGGGAATGTTATGGCTGCTGTTGACTCAGATAGCAACCAGATTATTCTAACACCGAACCCTTGTGTGTAGTTTCGAACTGGCAATCTGAGACAGACTGCTTGAATCGGACCTAAATTAACTGAAGTGGCGCCGATGAAACTCGGACAGTCTACAGCAGTCTTGCAGACGGCTAAACCACTATGTTAGTACCTAGACAGTGGGACCTTACCCTACTTTCGCCTTGCTGGGCTTACATCAATTCGCAATATCGCGAGATAGTAACTACGTTCACTAACGTTTGCGAGGCCAGAATCGGGTTACACAACCGAGATGTCAGGATCTAACTTCCAGCAACTGACCACCGATCAAAACAAGCTGAGTATGTACTGCATGCTACTTGATCGCTTAAAGTGAGACAGTGCAGACTGTGAATTCCAAAAGCACCAAACCCTGATGCTCATACTTTGCTGCTGTGTATGGAGGTTGAAATATGTCATAGATTATGCACCGTGGGTTCAAGTGCAAATTGATTCACCATCATAATCCTTAGGAGCTGTCAATCTCCTCTGTAACTTATATATTTCGAGTACCGCGTCTAAAGACCAGCGGGTAACTACAACGCCACTTAATCCGTACGGTGCATGTCCGCATAGTTCTTCCGACTTCTTTCAACGTCCGCGGTACTTCCTTTTTTGGATAAATCTAAATTTCACAATCCACTAGTTCGGTAGAACTCGTGTAGCTTGATTAACGCCGATGATTAATTGTCAAGGAATACATATTGAGGATAGATCGCATTTTACATGATTTACATCACATTAAGTGAACGATAACGAACATTGTTGTTTCCTCAGTGTTGCCGTAACTGAGCACAAATCCGTATGGTCAGGGCGTACTGAGGAGACTAAAACAATGTGATCGTGCAATAAGCGTACGCAATGTAAAAGTCTTGGTCCAGTTTTCTATTATCACAATCATTTCTTTCCTGGGAGTTAAGCGTATGAGGTTAATTTTCTAGCCTTATATGTATGTAGTGCGGTCACTCTGTATAGTAAATAAAATTGTCAGGCGTTTCAGTACTTCTCCAATATATTTGCAAAAATTTCAGGATTGGAGCATAATAATTCGTGGTCTTCGCAACTCGAAATTCAGACGCACTCGACTGAAACTTTCCCTGTAACACAGCTGATCAAACGCTCTGTTCGACAGTTCACTTTTTTCGAAAGCACAAGGAGTTATATATAAGGCGAATATCACTCAAAAATGGTCACAGCCACTGCATTTCCACAAACATTTCAGCCATCCTATTTTGTAAAGAAACAATATACTCGAAAACTGCTGTCTAGACCATATTTAGACGTGTAGTGATGGTAGACAGGATATACAAGCTTTCTTTTCTTGTATGTGATAGCTTGATTTGGAATTCCTTACACTGGATAATGTTTGGACATTTAGATGTTTGATAATTCCATCAAATTCAATGTGTAATTGATTACTAGAGCGAAGGTAGTGGTTGGTATTCTCATCAAAATTTATGACAGACGTAAGCAAATTATCCATCTTCGACACTCGCGTGTTCCCTTACGTCACCATTATGGTTAAAAGACACACTTTGCAGCATGAACATATTTCAGTTAACTTTGTCAGAGACAACTTGTTTTCAGGTAGTCAAGAACCCTGAGTTAGTCATGTTCAGCGAGGAACGGACGATCGGTGCTGTGAGCAGTGACGTTTGCCTTGACACTGATAGTGTTTTTGTTTCGGTTGGATGAAATTTGCCATTCCATGCATGATTATTATGATGTCTGAGCACATGTACGTCACGTGTACATTACATAGGCTAATGACGAAAGGGAATCAAATGTTTACATTATTAATAAGTAGTAAACAGTGTTGGTTATTGCAACCTGAACATCACTCACAAATGACCGCAGCTCTCGCTTTCTCAAATAGATTGCAGTCAGTCCCCTCCGAAAATATGTACTACACTCGAGTTTCACTCTTTTAGAAATAATCGATAGTGCACATCGTGGCAACGGTCGGAATTATAACTCCGACACACACTTCTCTGAGGCAACCGTGTTGATTACTGCCCCATTGACTCCAGGTTAGGTACAATTGAGTTACTATACTCGAACGCCCAACCACATTCGCCTGTGAGTAGTATTCAGCTTGCCGGATTGTCTCAAGAAGAGGCATGGTTATTTGCTTATTAACGCCAGTCGATGGTTTCATGCTTAGATCTTCTTTCCAACTTGAAATCTCAGAAATCATCCAAATCATCCGGCAATGTTTTGGTTACTGACAGTTAATAATATACATGTTGAAGTATGCACCTTCTAACCTGCCAGTTAATTGAATCAAGTTTGCTCCGTACTTTAGGCACCTCATATCAATTTTCCTACCCACTTAATAGGTTAATTTATTCGCCTCCTTCTTATTGTTTACCACATGATTGTTTGAAAGAACCGGGCTACAACTTATCGCCTCTTGTTCGACTCTCTTGCAGGGTCGTCTGGCCACACCACTTCTGAACTGCACTGTTCGATCATGCGGTGACTCTGGTCAAACGCAGACAACACTTCACTGCCATTTGGACTTTCCAAAAGACAAACATTATGCGGAGCCCCCTAAGGTGAGTAGATTCTTATAAACATCACGGTCTCTTTTCAAATTCTCACTTCGTCCCTCGATTATCTCACAGAGTCACAATTGCAGCCTTGTTGAATGTCCCATTGTTTGACGTTCGATTAACATCATCGGTGGTTCTGTATCCATAGTGTACATTGATTCCTAACAATTATACAAACTAGAAGAACTATTCGTTGAATAAAGAAAAAGCAGGAATACAAGTTAATCCGCAATAACCATATGTCTAAAAGTAAATAATCGCCGCTGGGATAATTCATTTATTCCTTTGTTCATTCGTATATTTATAACGACCAGGACCTTGACTGGAGTGCACTATGTCTGAGGCAGCCACACACTACAACCGTGAAGTAGAATATTCTAAAAGAATTACCGAAAAACGAAAATTGGTTAAGAATAATTAATATATTTGCGAGTTCTCCGGTGTTCTGGTTACTTTTTCCACGAGTCAACCCCCTTCCGCGGCATAAACGACCGGGAAGTATCAGAAGTTATCGTTCTCCCGACAGTGACATTACTAACCGATCTCGACTTTGTCCTACTGTTTTGCCCCCTATTTCTTGTGCCTTCCATATGCCTTCGGGTAATAATTGTTTCCTGAGGCCAAGATAACGGGTAAACATTGGCGCCTTTAATGTCTGCACTCTCCGACAAGTCTGTCAGCAAGCTGCTCTGGCAAAAACTCTCTCAAGTCTGGTACTTGATGTGTGCTCTGTGTCGGAGACGCGACTCCACGATTCTAGCATCGTTATCCATTTGAGCTCACCTCTAGGTAACTGTCGATCCAAGCGCTTATATTTCAGGGTTTCTGGCGATGCTGAGGCTGAATCTCGCGGTCAAGCTGGGGGTGAGAATCGCACTGAGTTCCAGAGCAGAGCAATGCTTGCTCGATTGGATCCCAGTGAACAGTCGCTTGTGCGCTGTCAGACTCAATACGTCGGTTAAAGTCTGTCGACGCAAATCAGAAAG
>LUCH01001659.1:32043-50968 GCA_013368495.1 Paragonimus heterotremus
GTTGTCTCCGCCAATTGGCCCATATTAAGTGGACTGATCGCGTGAGCAATGTGGCAGTTCGCCGGCGCGTATTGCGGAACGCTCAGGATGCTCGATCAGTTGGTCAGTTAAACACGGTACACAGCTTGCGATGGTTGGGTCACGTACTCCGCATGTCATCTGATAGTTTACCGTACGGGGTATTATATACTAAGGCCACCAACAGTTGAGTAAAACTGCGTGGTGGTCAACCAACAACGTTGACATGAAATATGAAAACCCTGACTGCTCCAGTGAGCAAAGTGGTTAGGGGTGTTGCTTGCCTGAATGGGGTCCTCGTGATCACTCAAACAGCCAGTTAGAGACGTTATCCAAGATGGCGATGTGTCGCAGTCAATGGCGTACCTGTATCCATACCATTTCTAGTTCTTCAGCTTAGATTTCTCGTATTAACTTCAAATCAGTAGCGTTTTCTTCTAGGATATTCCACGTCACTGTTGAGCTGAGTGGCAGCCCGAGCCGCAGTACCTTTAATCAGGTTGATGGCTACTATGATGGTAATGAGGAGGAGGACGATACTTCGCTGCACATTACTTAATTTGTGCATCTGCATGTGAAGATTAATCCGCCCCACTTTCTCAATTATTCCAGCCTGCGTTCCTATGTTTATGCAGGAAAGGCGACAACGGTAGCATATGAACGAATGAACAAGTTTAGGAAAATTTTTTAGAATATGTTCAACATATCTAGGTTAAATTCGAAGTTGGGTGTACTGCGGTTCGAGCTCTCAATGCTGGCATCATTGTTTGGTTATTTTTCAAAAGTAGATTTTTAGGGGAGTAATCCTGAAGGAAAAATTTGATTGCTGCATTAAAGTAAACGCGTCCTCGGTTGTGATATACTGCTACTTGACCTAGTTATTCCATCATGCTAGGTGGACAGTCATGAGGTTATTAGCCAGTCATGTGACTCAACAACTTTGTTTAGCGTAAACACCACAGTCTGCACAGCCCGTTACTACTTTGTTGTGGAACCATTTACAGTACACTGACTTTTCTTCTCTTAGACCAAGGAGAAAACACAGCGAACTGAAGATATAAAACGATGGTTCTACTGTCAACTGGTAGAGATGCTTAGTCTGCTGGACGAAAACGAGTTCATTCAGAAACTGGAATCGAATAGTATACAATCCGCTAGAACAGAAAATGAGGCAAAACGACAAAGCCGGACACGGTTCCACATTCCGGCTCCACCTTGGCGGGAATCCTGCGAAGCACGTGAACTCACTAACTCACGAAGACGTACACCGGGGCGACCTGAAGTAATACCAAGTCCAGTCATACAGAAAACTATTACCACTGTCACTTGGTCACATATTGGTGAAATTATTTCAAAGGTTTGTGGTATTACTTGGCGAGTAGTATATTCTTCATGCCTAGTCTGCGTCGGGTAATTGTCGTTAACCGTTACCGTCCGTTTTTCTCAACCGGGCATGATAGTCCACTAGAATGAATAACCTTTCTCGGATATCTAGCTATACCAGCCAACGCAGTCTTATGAGAGAGATACACATGACTTAAAAATAAATGTTTTCATCGGATAAATATTATCGAAACGCTGAATCTGACTGGCACAAAAATGTCAATAGGAAGCTTTATATGAGATGGGTAACATGTTCTACTCAACGTAAGCCGAAAGATAGTCGGCATTGAACGCTTTGTTAATCTGGTGTGAAAACAGACTGCTTTTTATTGGAATCACTGAAACGGCACAAGTTAATAGAGATATGAAAACTCGTGTTTATCTGATTCTCTGCGTCCTAACGTTAGGAAGGAGGTCAATATTTGACAAAACGTTTGCACTCGAACGGATAGGTGAAGTCAACAGCTGAAAGCGTAAACTTGGAAAGGTGATTAATTTGGGGTCAGAAGAAAAACCCGACTTGATATCGGTATATTCACCGAGCTTCGTATTCAGATTGCAAACGTTTCATCATTAGGCGAGGTGACATTATCAGTGCATAGATGTTTCGGGATATAGTTTTTGACCAAACTCCAAGCTCAAAACTATACGCTGAAACACTTACGTACTGATGATGTCACCTTACCTGGTGATGAAACGTTTGCAACCTAAATGCCAAGCTCGGCGAACATACCAATACCAAAACCATCAACCCGAGCTACGAACAACACCGTCACTGTTCACAACTATCAGAAACCCGATTGCATTCTAGCAAGCAAATTGCACATGCACCTCAACAAACAGCAGGCAAAAATCGATTATCGGTTACACTGAAAGACTGGAATCCGACTTAATTTACGGAAAAACATCTGATATCCAATCTTTCTGAAATGTCGGCTTGGTATTTTGTATGTGTGCACTAGGTCTGCGTTTTGATTTGTCCAGAGACAAGACTGTTACAAGAGACTTCGATAAGGTGTTCCAGAGTAAACACACTCGGACAGTGAATAACAGATAGTTGCAAGTCAAGCGACTCATTTGATGTTACAGCTTCAGAAGCGACCTCTGAAGGATTGGTTTGTGTCAACCTTCAGCACATCACATAATGGATGGTAGAGTTTGCTAAGGATCCCATATGTAAAGCTTGGGTCACATGTACAATGTTGATGAAACATACAACAGTGGTCCATCTTCATGCAATCTGTCCAGGTACGAATAAGAACTAGATTTACTAATCCGTTTTGTTGCCTTTTGCTGAGCTTTACCAGTGGCAGAATATCCTTAATCAGATAAGGGTGATATACTTTAATGTTTGTTTTAATTTCTGGGCCTATCGACAAGCTGGGCATTATGGAATATCTTTTAAGATTAAATTTGCCGAACATTAGGTTATGTAACCTTAGTACGGAGTTAAGTTTGAAGCACTGAAGCGCAGTTTCACAAATACTCTTCATGCTCAGTAGTATTCAGTTTTCTTATCTTTAGGGTGGCGCTCAGTAGAAGCAGAGCAGTGTGGGTACATCGCTTCACATACAGACGTGTTAAAGATCTCCCAATTACTGTAGTCCAACAGTGCACCTTTTCACTCTCAGTGTCAACGCTCACCATGTTCCAGATCTTTATGTAATCAGCGTACTATTGCGATGGGAACTGACATTCTGGATGATTTCTAGCACGTGTGTTGGTGTGTATCACGTTGTGTTTCAAAGAATGTTGATGATACGACGGATTTGTGAGCTGCGGGCATTGTTAGATCAACTGAGAATACAGTGGGGGCCTGGAGACCACCAAGTTTATTTCAACAGAATTCACGTTAATCACCTTGCCCTTAGCACTCAAAGAGGTCAAAGTGTCCAGAAGCGCGTGGCGTTTTACTTAAACCACGAGACAAAAGTAGGAGAGAAAATCGGTACCCAGAATTGCCGTGTGAACGTTTGCCACCAGAAAAACCCGGCGGAACTGACCCAGCAATCAAGGATCAGCAGTGAGTGAACGTCGATCGTGTGGTTTTACCGGTGTTCCAATGAGGTATTGTAAGCATGGAATAGGCTAACAACGTTGGCTGTCGCTTGCGATGCGTGGAGTTATGTTTACCTTAGCAACGGTGTCGATTTGAAAGTTGTAGCCTATGGACCTTTCAGAAATTTTATACAGACGTTATTTGGAGGGCATTCCAGGCAAAGCAGTCGTCATCACTGCCTGGCCACCACATTTCTCTCTCTTCTCTTCCCGATGACCGAAAGTGCAGTGGTAACAACAGTGATCACGACCGTAGCGTGCTAGTGCCGTCAGATGCCGAAACGGTCTTCCAGATCGGCTTCGTGGACTGTTCGGTTGTGAGTGCATACTGAGAAGCAGTGACTGGACATGTTTGATCAAAAACTCCACCTGCTGCTACAGACCGTCATGTGGTTGGCTGGCAACGGTAGCTGTTAATTAGGAGTTACGTTGAACGTCGGCCATTTTATCAACTGCTCCCACAACCTCTTTTGTAGGCGCGGAGCTGCTGAAAGTAGCCAGAATTCCACAGGTTGATGTTGACAGATTTTTATCCACAGCTGTCGAAAAATAGTCTCAGTCATATGATTTCCCATAGCTGTGTCGCAGGAACTGGGATGACCTATGGTCGTCTTACTCTACTTCAAAAAATAGTTGATCCAGCTTTCCCTGTTCAAAAGCACCTGCCAGGCTAACTAAGGAGTCCTTCAGCTTACCGTACGGTTGGTCTTTAGGCCTACTGTCGACAAGATCCGAGACCTTTTCTGCGACCTCGGTTGGTAAGGAATGAACAATGTAGGAGTAAATCATAGTTTGGAATTTATTGCGCCTGGTTCGTAAGAGATTTTCAACTTGTCCAAACCAGAGACGAGGACTATTGACTTCCAATTCAGGCAGTTTGATGTGCACTGATGTGGTCAGTCGCTCAGTTGAATCGTCGTAGTCGGACATAGTAAAAAGCCATCTTTTAACAAAGCTAATTAGTCAAGCAGTGAACACCTTAACTTTTATGTTGACTGAAGAGAACAGCCGAAAATGAAATTAAACTCAGCGTGAAGATGTTGCGACATGGTTCAGCTACGATGTCAGAAAAAAGGTGAGCAGAGGTTGACTACATTGCGGCAAATAATGATAGTCACAAGATTGAATCAATAAACAGCAGCCGCTAAACTAAAACCAGTCACATAATATGCGGTTAACCATTGCGTAAAAGCGACGATCTTTCGAGTGGTCTGTGTGCCATAAACTTAGCACTCGTTACTTCCATAGCTTCTCGCAGAAATATTGGTAGTTTTTGTGCTTCATATCACTGTTACCTCCTCGTTGTTCATCTTCTCACAACCAACCCTAGTCGCATTGATGCCGTGTCATGTAACCTTTTTGTCCTGACAATACATGTTTGTCTGCTTTACGTCAAACTAATTTCATGTGTCCATTGAGTGAACTATTTCGGTGGTGAATACAGGACACCGAAGAAACGCGGTATCAATATTTGCGGTTAACCATCACCGAGATAGAAGCGACAGCATACTGATCTCTGTTAGTCTGTCGGGTTGCAACAAGTTGGGAATTATTCATGTATGATCACAAATAATACTTTCAGCCAGTCCAACTTGAATGTAAAGAATTATTAAACTTCGTCCTTGATAGGGTTTGTCAGGATGTATGTAATCGTTTAGAGCTAGATCAGTTCAGCTAGCTCGTAAAATAAATTGTTCCCGTGGAACTGCACACTTTAAACAATCGCAGTTACAAACCCAATATCCATCATTTGATGAAATCTTGCTGCCCATTTCCAAACGTGTCTATCCAGGTATTACATATCCTTCTCCTGTGTTGATTTTCTTCTTTAAGCGGTAATATGTTAGCTTAACGTGGTAAGGAGGTGCTCGTTTACTTGTCTCTTTTCGTGTTTTCACATGGATGAGATGCTCACACGAACGAATGAATAAGCACAGCGTTTCCAAATGTTTGGTTTGGAAAGTTGTTTATTGTCAACCACCTAGTGCACGGTATAAAAAATGCCTTGTACCAAATGTAAATGTCTGATGTAGATATGCAATTGCCACTGACGGTATACAGCTGGTTTTCGTTTTGAAATATTGTATACAAAACCTCAGCACGTTTATGAATGTCACTCTCAGTTTTTTTATCCTCCGGGTCGTCATCAATTTCAGCGCATAAGTCGTTCTCTTCAAGTAGTGCCACAGTGTCCACTGGCTAAATTGTACATTACACAGTACTTTTTCTTATGAAGCTTTTTTTGTCAACCGCCGGTAACAACCGTCTTCAACTGACAAAGCATCAGATCCTAATCTGAACCTTCCGTTCTAATTCTCTTCTCAAGTATGTTCTATCATTTTTTCAGTTCAGTTCCCTCAACTTTAGATCCAATCATCTGCTTTGGATCACGTCTGGAAAATGCCATACAGCTGGTAGCAACCTTTTTGAATTGATCTTTCACAAAGACCAAAACCAAAGGACCGCTGTGCATAATACTGACCACTGGTGGCCCACGTTACATCTCTCGTGATCTCACTCACATACCACGTATACAGTATAAACCAGAAGGAATAAGACCAGGAGGCGTGTGGAGTCTTTGTTTCACGCCTGCCAATGCTGGTAATACAATTGGTATGGTAGTGTGAGATCGAAATACTTACCTGTCAAAAACCAGAATAGAGAGATTGCAAAGGTAACCTGTAGCCTGGGCAGAAGAATATTGGAAACATAGTGTAACATAGTAACAATCTTTATTGTCCAACTCGCTGGTTGTCATGCTACGCGCGCGCTCGCGGTTATGGAACAGAATTTCGGTCCGAAACACCCCCAGTTTCCGCTTACATGGCGTATGCACTTCTGCCGGGTTTATGTCTGTGACTGACGCCTTCTATCATGAGGTCTTCCACCTGCTATTCCATCTCCGTTGGTCCGATCTCCTTCAGCAATGGCTCGTCCGGTCACTCGTGTTGTCCGCAATCTATCCACTTTGAGCTTGGACCGTATTCCACGACCGTTTCGAGATATTCCTCCGTGTTGGAATAATCGCGCCCTCGATCTGGTCATCCATCCCATTTTGCGTGTCATGTCTCGCCCGGTGATCCGATCCAGGTCAGCGATGACTCATACCGTCGCCCACTGCTGTGGGATTTTGGACGTACCTACTCCGGGTTGGGGTATACCTCCGAGTGTTGGAATACTCGCACCTCCGGTCTGATAATCCACCACAATAGTGCAAGAAGTAGTTCAGCAGAGAAGTACATATCATTGCACTCTACATAGAAGACCACAATGACCCAGGCTTCTGAAAAACTAGCGAGTGATTTACGAATCGACAGTGGTCGTTGGTTGAAACTAACGAAAAAACATATAACTGACGAAATTTAATTCAGCATTACGCACTCCTTGTCTCACTGTGCACTATGAGTATCTTTACGACTTATTATTCCGAGATGGCCGGTTCATTCACGGCCGCGCTCATTGCAACACCATATAATCATGTCACGATTATCTATAGCACGTGTGGTAACTATGTGTACCGCGTGCCAGAATTCGCGGCCGTGCGTTTGTGACTTATTGAACCTCCGGTCGACTATCCGAACCGTATTGCTGAAGATCTTCCGGCTAAGGTTAAGTCCACCCGTGATCTGAACTCGATAGTATAACGCGGAAGAAGCAATTGGTTAATACCGTAGTATCGCAGTTTATGACCATCAGAATTTTGCTGACCTGCCTTCAACTGCACATACATTGGCTGCTTCGGAATCCGATCGTCACCCAACCTACAGACGTTTCCCAGCCAACGAAGCCGTGTGAATTCGATCCTATCCAAAGTACCCCAGTGTTGGAAATTATGCTGAATCACTGATTACCGAAGATGCGTATTAGGTATTGCAAACGGGGAATGGCTTAGATACCATGCATTACATTGAGACAATGCTCAAGTCTCACTGCCACACAAAAGCGTGAACAACACCATCGAACGGTAACCAGGCAGCTTACTTACCTACTTCAGACTACGGTTTTATCGAACATGTCTTTCAAGACGTTCAAAGACAGTGCTACCCTTCGCCACATGACCACACAACTCAGGAAACACAGAGAAAAATATCAATCTGATAGCTCAACGGTTGACCGTGACTGTCGATGTACTATTCTGTGCGGTCGAAAAACTCACACAATTTATCACAAACTTGATATAGCTTACAATATATCTACTGCGCAAAACGATAATCAGAATGAGTTGTCACAGTCTTATTCACAGCGCCATCGGGCTGAATTAGAACCCTCTGTCAAAAGTTTCGAACATTTGAATCACTGGTTCCGAACATTCATCCCCACCCCTCGGGAAAACAATAAATCTTGTCTCTAGAGTCATATTTTTGATCAGAGGATCTAAGGTGTTGTCCCCAAGAAAATCCCATTTCCTTTTGTCCCAGAGGTCACATTGTTGAGTCAGAGACTCAAGCTGATGTGTCACTTCTCAATCTGAAACATGCACGTGGACGTTTTCCGTCGGCACATGGAATGTGCGCACGCTGTTGGTTCGGCACAGCGCCGGACGAACGGAACCTTGCAATGTACTGATCCCCATACGACTTAACCGCCGCGACGTCGAGGTCGCAGCCCTGAGTCAGACAAGATGTGCACACCAAGGTGAGGCACGAGAATCAGGTGCTGTCTACACATTCTACTCGACAGACTACCCGACGAAGTATGCTCGGGAGCACGGTGTGTCTTTCACAGTGGCTGATAGCATCAGCTCTCTGGCGATAGGAGAACCGCACAGCATCAACCTTCGAATTATCTCCAGGCGCCTACGACTCGGCCAAGATAAGTATGTTTATAGCCCAATGATGTACCACACTGATGATTCGAAGGACCAGTTTCCTGATCAGCTGTCCACCAAAATCTACTCAACACCGGTGAGTGACCGACCGTTTGCTCTGGGTGATTTCGATACGCTTATTGTGGGTTATTCACCAGCTTGGTCCACACAGCATTGATGCAACTAATGAGGACGATGATTATCTGCTTCACTTGTCCACCACTCACAAGTTGGCCACCACAAACAACTGATTCCAGCTGGATGCAAACGATATCATGGCGTGACATTCCAAAAATTCGTATCACTCGAGCGATGCGCCGAGCTGATAGGCTGGTCAGGACGAAAATGTCCACTCATGATTACAAGTATGTTCATTGTATATCATCCGAACAACGACAGAAACTGGATGTCAGACCAGTGGAGAGCTCGAAAACAGAGACTACCTTACAAGACGTAGTTACCGCTAGTCTGTAAGATACTCTTGTTTCCATTACCCCCGAGGGTGTGTGGCAACACCTCAAAGAACAAAACACGACAACAGTCATCGGCTGAACTAACTCGCGACTACAATGTAACATTCTACAACTCGACACAAGAAAAGCATGTAGCATTTTCTGTTCCCACAATGAACCCGGATTAGGGAGTCAGAAGAGTCAAGTTCCGGAGAGATTGCCGACAATTCGCGAAATATCTTCCTGAAATAAAGCACGACTACTGGAAAAATCAGTGATCTAATGCAGCGTCATGTTGACCGCCGACAAAACAATCAGTTACACGACTGGTTAAAGGTGACTTTTGAAATATCCATCCAGTCTGCCAAAGCCCTGATTAACGTGCACTCTGGCTTTTTGTACACCCAGTCAAAGGAAATAATGAAAGCCTGGCGCAAGCACTTCGGTAGCTTAACAAACTGTCCTATTACCACTGTTTGGGAGACTGTGAATAGCCTGCCACAGCAACGTGTCAAAGATTAACTAGCTCTCGTCTCAGAGTTAGCAGAGGTGAAGAGAACTATAGTACAGTTGTGAAGAAAAAGAGCCGAAGATGGAAGATGCCAGGGAAACATGTGAAGCATGGTGGCCCGGTTTGTATAATTTGCTTTACTTCAGCTGGTTCATTCCATGTAGAAGCAGGAAACGGTCTTTCAGGAGTTCAAGGATACCTTATTCGTACCTTTGTTTAAAGGTGAGGCTATCGAGTGGAGCACCGAAAGTTATCCGGGGAATCAGTCTGCTGAGCTGGACTAGAAAGTTACTAACAAGAATCCCGTTGAGCCGACTCATTGCGAACTTTAAGAAACTAACTTTCCTGAGGATTAAAACGGATTCCGCGCGACCCACATTTGTGATCCAAGGAAGCGTCCTGTTACTTTGCTTTCGATCTCAACTTACACAGAATATTCCAATCTCTGATACTTCATATTCAATCCAGTTATGAAAAGGGCGTGGGATGTTATCATCGATGGGTTACGTAGCTTACTTCTCCACAATGGACTGAAGTAGGAAAGCGATACAAACGGGGGTTAGGACTGCAAACATTTGGTTGCCCTGATTCTGCTGACGTTACGCTAGTGCCAAAAACTAGTATTCGGTTGGCAGGATCATAAGTTTGTGGGCATTCTGGGCGTCTGTCCCATCTGAAAACTCCGCTCCAACGATCATTTATTCAGACCCACGAGAGGCAACTTTCCTAACGTGTCCCTTGGCCTGTGAGCACTTCACTGACAAGTGGCGAGCATAAATGATCACACTATACTGCTCGTAAGTAGTCAAGCGAAGACGCTATTCAGTTATTAAAATAATCAAAGAGAAGTACAGAATTAAAAGTTAGACTGAACTCCGACAATGATTGGTGTGTCCCATAAAATAATTTGTCAGTGGCAACGGTAGCTTTCTGAGATTATGGGTATGTGTAGATAAGTGTTTATGTTCAAGGTGTTTATCGAGGCAAAGACCACATATATCGATTTCATGAGTAAACAGTAGTTACTCCGCCCGCGTTCCCGTCTCTCAGCTCCAGCAGATTGTAGATATCGTCGGTCCTGCTTTCAATGATGTGAACTCTACAGTTTCCATTCCACTACGAGCAGCGTTCCAACTAGTTGTTCCGTACAGGTCACGTATTATCCTGTAGTCCCGATAACCCTATTTTGTCTGTACGTTACTTTTCTCGGTCAATTCTATTGCTATTTAAGTGGTCAACTTCCACTATTATCTAACCGTCTGATGGATTCTTTTCTATACGGACTGGTGACTGTATAGTTCGAACGTTTGTTCGTAAGCGCTCTTCTGTTCATTTGTTTGCACTTCATTAAGTACAAGTGACAAAAAATATGAGTAAAATGATACTTCATTATATATTTCACGTAGCCACCTTAGTGATTTTCAAACAAAGGAATCCTCTGGTTGCAAACAGCTTAAACGGTCAACTGACACACTTGCTTTACCTGTCTTATTTCTTCTCACGTTTGAAGCAGCTGTCTGGTTTACTGTTCTTCCGTATTGCTGCTGTCAAACTGACTGTATCCAGTTACAAACATTGTGCAGTCTTCTATATTTCTTACAATGCTTTCCTATTGAATTTGTTCTTCATATTCATTGAGACCATGGACATAACGCCTAACTCCCTCCTCATATTTGTGAGCCCATTAAAGCGGACATAAACCATCGCCGACTATTCTTCCACTGACTTTTTCTGGGATCATGAGTTGACATGGGCAGCGCTCTATCCAGCGAACCCTGTAAGTTAGCAACACAGTCCCGACTATCTGTTCATTGTCCAATTCAGGCCACCTTGTTCCGCCACTCTGCTAGACATTTTAATGAAAGTATCCACTTACTGCTCTGTCACGGGGCTTCTTCGTGCTGCCTCCAGCAGTGTCTTCACCTCGCCATTCATCTGTGTCCGCAGGGATGCCAGTTCCCTGTAGTCGGCCAGGACTCTGACCACTTTAGCTACCTCCTCGAGTTCATTCTAGGAAGCCCGAATAATTGTAGCCAGAGGATATTCGATCTTGAGCCGGCATCAGTTGTTGTGTCAGCAAAAACCCTTGGCTTGGGAAGTTGGCAGTTGTCAGGTACGACTTGTAGCGCGTTCGAAAAATTCGCCGTAGCAAACACCGACACTAGTTTGAATGTATTAGGCTTCTCCAGTTTCTGATCACCATGATGCTGATGACTTTTACCAACTTCAGTGTTTGTGTTGCTCTTTTCAACTCGTGATGCTAATCATTTGGACAACTGAGCAACGCATAACTCTCTGGAAGTACTGATAGTAAATATATCAATCGTTCCTTTGGAATTGCGGAGACAGCAGCTCTAAATGGATTTCACGGAAAGACCCTCGTAAAGTAGTGGAAAACAATCCATGGCAACTTCGCCTGATTTACAAAGGACATGTCTTTTTAGGAGTATGTGCTTGAGAGATCACAGTTGGTGATCCTTTCAACTGATTAATCACATACTGTTGAAAACAATGCGTCAAACGAAATGCACAAATTCTGTTCATTATCCAGCCTTCAGCAGCTGATTGTGGTGAACCACCTGTTGTTGAGGTGAAGTCCACAATCTGATATCTCAGCGACGTTTTGCCACCAACTGACCCAGATTTTACACGTTCCAAATTAAACTAGGTTGGGGGTGAATTGTCCTGGAAGCGCTTAGAGTAATAAGATGACTCAGCTCCTCGCGAGTACGAGGCAAACCGTGGTAGGGGGACGTAACTACGAAAAACAACTATGTATATGATCAGACATTCATCATCAAGGTTCCGTATACCACATAAACGAACAAGTAAGCTATGAGTGAAAGTGAGGTGTAACCAACTTCGTGAGCTAACAGAAGACTCGATCACACGACGATAACGTTCATGCCACGAGGTCCGATTAGCCACCGCATCATTTATTGTCTCCATCACCTACTCCGTGAGCCACGAGGGCCCCAGCCCATGAGTGGAACCAAACCCAAATTGGCCAACTACCTTAGAGATGCATTCATTTCTCCATGTCAAGGTACTGTTATAACCCTACCAGTCGTGCGGAATCAGAACGCGACACTCGAGAGTGTACAATGGATTTCTGCCACTCAATAGGTGACCAAAAACGAATATGACCAATCTGACAAACAACCAATGAGAAAGCAAAAACCTGTTGATCAAATTTGACCAGACTACCAACGGCTGGTAAGACAAATAAGCAGGCGTTAGAACGAAAGTACATAGATCATCTGCAACAGTTGGAACACGTCCGCAACAGGTATCACCTGTCCAATTGACACATTTCGTCAGTCACGCAAGGTATCAGCAGAGTATTGCGTGTGACAGGCGATTAGCTGGCATCCTCGTTATATGACCCAGTCATCTAAATGTACAAAGCTGAAGGTTGTTAGGGTAAATCGTTTAGTGGTCTCTACAAGACACCCGCTTCCCTTTACTTCCTCTGTTGTTAATTCAACTTCCTAGATACACAAACCGGTCAACAACCTCCATAACTTGATTATCTAGCACGAAGACTACGTAACCGCAACAGATTTACAGAAGAACCTTCTATTTTGAGGCTGTAAAGCTCACTCAGAGCCACTAGGCGGGGCGCAAATTAACGCCTAGCATCGGTTGTTCTTTTGAAAGTTGTCAACAACAATTCCTTGCCGCCGGCATAATCAAAATCAATTACTCTTCCACCAGGTGGGAGGTCCGTGACGGCATCTTGTGAGTGCCGCGGACAGTCCGTCGTTATGTCGTCTATACTACAATTAGACAAAAATGTTGAAAGTGGACAGCTCTGACTCACGCAGCTCTTTGTGATGAAACTGTCAGTTTTCCGTAGATGCTAACCTCAGCCTAACTAAAGGAAGTGTTAACAGTGTGTTTACATACCTTTTCGGTGCACCTCTGCTTGTACGCGACTGCAAAAGTGTAAATCGATCAATTGAATTGAACGCTGATGAGATGATACTTCGTTTCCCGCCTGTTCCGTGATATCATCTGTGTGAATTTCATTTTCTCAGATCCATCGTCAACTGAGTTCTGGACGCTCGACGAACCACGTTAACGTGGATCGGTTGAGAACACTGGAAACTGATAACCAGGTAACTATTTGGCTCACACCAGTCAACAGATTGTTATCCAAACGATGCCCCTTGATCGAGCTCCTGTTTTAATCCCTACTGTATCTGGCAAGGATAGTTGGAACATTTTATTGTTGCCTATTTTACTATCGTTGTCAGTAGGTCAAGACACCGAACCGTGAACTTTTGGTAGTTATCACAAACAATAGTTGGACAGTTAACATCGTGACATCCTGGCGTCGCAGATGAATAACAAAAAGAGGTGTATGATGAGAAATTACAACTGAAAATATTTAGCAATGTGGTAGTTACACCAGACCATGATACTTTGAAAGGCAGTACAAAAATCCGATGAGATGGAGCATATTTTGCATATGATGGCGAGGACAACTCTAAGGAGACCAATCCACTTTTCCACTATTTCGACAATGTAATGGCTGATATTAAACTTTTTGCTATTATGTTGTAGTGATGGTGTATTCATCTGAACGAATTCCGAATATTACTACATCGTTCCATAATTGTGTATCTTCGATCTGATTCCGAATAAGTTTCAGTGGGACATAAATGCCTGTGTTGGGTTCAAACGCACATAAAGCTATAAATGACATCGGCAATCTCAGTTCCAATATTGAAACTTGGAAACTTCGAACATCAGTTCCTAAGTTTCTCAATTGCCCAGTGTAGGAAACATCTTAGTTTCGATTGTTCATTATCAGACACGGTGCTGTCAGGGCAAAATGAGCAAAGCACCTAACGAGTTCATATAAGGTCATATATACCTTAGAATCAAACAGAGACAACAGTATGACACAATTGTGCCATCGTAGATTCAGACAAAGGATTCGTCAGAATGGTTTGAAATTATGTGTTGGGTAAGTTCACATGAGCATTGTGGATATCTGTGTGTTATTCTACCATGAAAAATCTCGCGTATGCAATTAAGACTATTTTCATCGTACGTTCAGGGATTGGCTGGTTGACATTTTAAAACATATTCGATAGAAAGTATGTGTACATACGCTGAAAAACACTTTTGAACTGATACCATATCTTGGAAACCTAAATATTGCCAGAGAACGATGTGTTCTATTGATGTTAATTCTTTATTTACAAAAGTGCCATTACGCGAAACGATAGATTGCTTATGTGATTTCGTTTTATCCTGATCCATTTGTTTTCCAGTCCCAGTTGACTATTTGAAACGTTTAATTTTACTATGCGCGGAAAGTGTGAGACTATTTTTCGGGTTAGGGTTTTCAGCAAATGGATGGCGTAGCCATGGGTAGCCCACTCGGCCCTGTTCTAACCGATGTGTGTATGACCAAAGATGAACAACCACTACTTCCAGTTTTGGACGAACTGAAACCCTACAAATGATAAGTCAACGTCATGTTCCTGATTGGATAAGACAAGAAACAAATAGAAAGGGCGATTCAAGCTTTCAACTCTGTCCTCCCAAATCTCACGGTCACAGTTGAGTACGAAGATGTGAACAGTTTGCCTTTCTTGGAGATCCTGGTTAGACGTCGTTCAGAAAGATCTATCTAACGTTCAGTGTACCATAAACCAACATGGACGGGACAATACATGGACTTCATGAGTTTCGCTCCCGTTGCATACCAAAAGTCAGTAGTACGTACACTGTTTTACAGCGCGTCCAGAATATGCTCCCAGGATAGAGTACAAACTGAACAAACAGTGTTGTATGAAACGCTTTGTGATAACAATTTCTCAGTACAGTTCATTGGGAAATGGGGCAAATTCACTTCTACAAAAAAGGCAATTGTGGAAGTCTATAAAAAGCGGTCCACATCAAACTCCCCTTCAAAGGTGATAGTCTGATGAACATCTTTGGAAGCATGATCAGAGCCGCGTTAACACGTGTGTATAATGCACCAAAGCTTATCTTGCTCTCACAAACGGTCAAAAAGAAAATCCATGTTTCTACTGGCCATTGCATATTTCAATTTTCCTGCAGCTGCCGAAACATATATTCGTAAAACAGAAAAGCTGCTTAAAACTAGGGCCAAGGAGCACGCCCCAAGTTGTTCGAGAGTTGCACTGACTACTTCAACAATGAGTGACACTCAGTGGGGACGAAACGGCGCTTCATCCATTGCAAGGCACTTATTGACTACAGGTCACAGTGTCAATATCGCATCTTTGTTTCAAGTCTGGATGAGCGCTCACAGCTCGCAAATTCTCAAGTATACTGAAACACTATTGATCAGCCGTCGATAGCCAGTCATATGCGCACAAGAACAAGTGACTGTCTATCTTAGTTTACTTTGGGTTTAGCCGTGAGTACAAACCGCAATCCAGCTTGATGTGTACTTTTAGTCGTTTCATCTAAGTCTTGTCGGTTTTGTTTTCCCACGTTTACGGCTGACAAGAGTGTGCGAAATTAGTTCATAGCATAATTTGTGTCTTCTGCCTATTCTGTTCAAATGGCTAAAAGGGACTCAATTTTTCAAACGCCTTCTTTTGTATGGGTGGATGAACGACACTTGTTGTCAAGTAGAGAACGTAGTCCGGCTGAATCCGAAATCGAATCGTTGTTCTAACTGTTCGACCTGTGAACTATTTGGCTGATACTACCATGAGTTGCATTTCTATATTGCATCAGACAAGTCTGATGACACTATCCGAGTTTGGTTAGGTTTAGTATATTCAGAGAGGTTGCAGTATTTTCTAACGTACGCACAAAATTTCCATCAACGTCATGAGTGAAAATATACGGGGACCGTTAAAAGATTTTGGCATTCTAGTCCATTGAGCCGTGTAAAACAATATCAGAATGGTACGTAAGTGAGATAAATTGATCTCAGCTTTCTTATTTAGCTACAATTCCCAACCCGTCTCTTTCTTATAGATGCGATGGATTACGGTTTCATCCATCCATAATGTTTAGTATGAAGTCAGCCACGCAGTGTCTCATTGTTACTGTAGGATCGAGCGAACCGACGAAAACCGGTTGAGAATAATACAGCAACTAGACAAAGAGTATATTGTTGACTTGCGAAGTCAACGCGAGAATAAACGGATACAAATACGAAGCGATAACGAAGCGGAGCGACAAACGTGCATGCAGCGGGGTCGTACGTTCGAGAGAGCGGGGAAATTGTCGGTGTCTCTACTCGTTCAAACAAATGTTTAAGTACATACAAAATTAGGAAACAAAATGAGTACAAATGGCACTTGTAGCTCTAACCTGATTGACAATAACGCATAGGGTCGCCACCTTACTTAAGCCAGAGTTCAAACCCCAGTGGTGAAGAAGTTGTGCAGAATTTACTAGCTTTAACCGGAACGAAAGTGGTTTAGTTTTTTTTTTAATGAGAAGTGGCTCGAAGGTCGGCTGTGAATGACATTCATTTTGTGTCAATCACGACTTATTAACAGGAAAACTATCCAATTTATTGATCGCGCAATTTGTCAACTTCTCTCTTTCAACCTCAACGTTTTAAACACCAAGGCCGTGATTGCAGCAGAACTGTGGTAATCCCGTGGTTTGCTTTACCAGTTGGAAACATGATTTCTCGCCACACCAGTTGTTTTAGTCGGCACGGTATGTCGATTACTGCGACCATGACTGATTCGGATCACCACTGCTGTGTGATGCTGGCCTCCAGGTATCCCGCGTTCCACATGGTTGGTTGCTCTTCAAACCCATACTGTGAATGACGTCGTGTGTCCAAATGGACTATGTGGGCCAATCAGAAGCGTTCAAATCTCCGGAACACACGGGATGACAGAACTCTATAGAAAAACCCGAACGAACGGTGTGCCTGACATGTCACAATCTCTGCCCTCCGGTGAACCATGTGGACCAATGTGGAGCGTTGAAAGCCGAGAGAACAACAGACAGGCAGATGTGTGCTTGAGCAGCGATGGGGTAGAGAGGAAACCATGTCACACGAAAGGGGGCATACCATAGAGGGGGAACTAACCATGTTGCTGTAGGGTACATCCCGCACGATGTGTGTAGGATGATAGGCATTGCGCATGCAACGTCATTAACGAAGTGCCTCACCGCGTGGACAGAAGTGAGTCACTGTATCAACAACCCCAAAAGTGCTGTTTCAGCCGGTCACACAAGGCATGACTTGAATTTGGAGTATTTATAATCTTTGGTATCATTCGCTGAGCGAGCCTAATCCTGTGATAAAGCTTACCGTAAAACAGACAGTGCTCTTCTTCCGTAACCAACGACAAAACTGTAGTTGTAAGCAATAGGCTAAATTTGTTTTCGACCTTTCCTTAAATGAAATGGGTTATGCTTAGAATCGTACAACCACCATTGGTTGCTGTAATGTCTTCGGACTGAGGCGCTGGAGCAGTTTTAGCCGGTCACCTGAACATCAAATGCTTTAAGAATCAAGTTCGCCTCAACGACCACTAGACGTTGCAGTTGCTGGACCATCGTGCTACGTGACCGAATCTTTTGTGACTCACACTTTAATATTTACTATGTCTGTGTTGTCAAGAGGGAGTATGAAAGGAACAAACCTGAGAAGAAGAAGACTGTTTTTCAACTGATACGGCTGAGTATACACAGAGTGAACGACATAATGATATGCACTATTTGAGAAGACCACTGCACGTTGTTCAGGTAAAGTAAAGACGGTGAAGAACAGTTCTATCGAAACCAGACAACTGACAATTATTTCGTTCATTAGCCAATGCAGTATACTAACACGTAAACATAAGACCTTCACGTGAATTGTGCATCGGACGCCAAACGAAACTATATGGCAATACATATAAATAATGAATGAATAAAACCACTTCGTTGACACAACATTGACATAAATAACCTCAATTATAGGCTGAAATCCACATATCTTGAATATTATGAAAATTTGGTCAGTTGGCCTGAGGAACAGAGGTACTGCTGAAAAAATCGTTGGAGGGAATTTGTGCGTCGTGAACGAGATATTGCTCGTCCTTCGAATGTGTGACATACAAGACAACAACTCATGTTCAAGCGCTGGCTTAAGCTCTGTTCTCAATAAACTCTTCAATTTATCAACAGACTGTGTATTATAACGATATAACGTTCTAACTCACGCGTCGAATAGCATGGGGTTTTCAATTGACCACCTGGCAGTCCTGATCCTACTTCTCTATGGTGTCTCCGAGTTCAGTTAACTTACTACTTCAACGACAATGTTGAATCGTGCAGTCGAATTTATTGACGTTCTATTCTCTATTAAATGTATGTCCCCACCCAATTACGGAAGTGACTAATCTAGATGACAACAGCACTACTCTGTACAGTCCTGACGCCCGCTGTGGTTGTTTATTTTTCTCACTGACAGCATCTTCAAAACTGCGTTGAAGGACGGTTGGCCGATATAGCGGTCCGATGAGCTTCCACGTGTGTGTCATCTCCTTTAACATTTTATTTTTGGCATTTATTGTGTACAGTCAATACCAAGAAGGGGTTCTCATTCCCCATGAAAATTGTGAAGGGACAGTTCGAAATCCTCTTAAGCAATAAATAAATTTTTTAGGAAACCGCCATTCAGATGTGCGAGTTTGCATTGTTAGTTTGAGTTAGTGTATATGATTGCACTGACAATATGCTACA
>LUCH01001659.1:52670-83690 GCA_013368495.1 Paragonimus heterotremus
TGAGAGTAACGAATGGAAGAATGAGGTATAGAAGACAGTTCGAAACAGCCATCACGACGAAGAAACCCAAATTGTTGTCGGTCAAGAGGGAATGACCGACACCAACGGTCAAAAAGAACTTTATGGAAACAACGAGTTACAGCGGAAGAAATTGAAATAGGACGAAAGTCAGAGGGTGAAGTGGGGATGGCTGTCTTCGGGACGAATGTAATGCCGTCAAGGTTCAGGGCTTTAGGGAGGATGCCAGATAACATAAAGGAATTAAGAAGGGCGGATAACGAAGCTGGACGGTATCTGCAAAGGTCTGCGGGCGTGACGCGATCCGGTCCTGGGGCTGATCCTTGCATCTCGTTAAGGACACGGCTCACATCTGCTGGGGCGATTGGGGCGACTAAAGCGTCGTTGGGCGGTAGAAGTGATCGCGATGGTCTGGGATAGGTGATCTTCTCTCCTTTGAGTAGTTGCGTCCAGTAGTCATTAAAGCCGGAAAACTTGAAGTCGTTCTCAATGTGGGCGTTCCTCCAGCGGTCGTCCAGTATAGTGGAGGCGGCGTCTTTCCTACGGCTATGTGACTAGTTTACCTCATTCGTGTACAAAGCCCGTAAGTTGTAATACTGTGTGTTTGCGGCACGATTGATGCGGGTGATAAGTTATGTTTCAGGCAAAGGCATAATAAGAGGCAAGTACCATCAATTATTTTAATAACCAGTTAATGCCGCACTTTTCCGACTGTCTTTTATTCGCCAGGTTCTTCGACGAAAACTTCTTCAACTGCGTTCCAAGTTCGACCGAACTCGAACAAGTCAAGCGACGGGAGCGATCAGTCACAGCCCAACTGGTCGGAACACATCAACCGCTTGTTCGACTCGGTGCACCAATCCACCTTGCCACAATTCCCGATCCGGCTTGCGTTCTGGTTCGAGAGAGCAATTGGAAGCCAGATGTTTTCGTGCTCTTAAGGAGGCTAGTCGATGGCGTCAGCGCTTTAAACAGCAGGCCGTTACATTGCGAGCCGAGCAGGAACGGTTGGCCGTAATGCAAGTCAATCAGCAATCGGACTATCGAGTAACCGGTGTTCATCGTTTAGATGTCTTTCGACAGGCATAATTCAGTAGTGCTGTTTGCGTCTATACCGACGAAAAATGCGATTTCTAATTAGTGATGTCATCAGAAGTAAACAACTGACAGGTTTAGATATTCTGTAATTTGGGCCCGGTTCCTTTGTAATTAAGTAGGGAAGCTCCGAATATTTAGCAACAGTCATACGTGAGAACAGAAGATCTGGGATCACAAAACGCTATTTAAAATTATTCTGACTATTTTTTGGTTAATCAACATTTTGTTAATCCTCAGTGCACCGTAGTTACAACAGTTCCCATCACACCTTCTGGTGAACAATTGATGAACGTCTTAGGTAATTGGGTACTGTAAGACAGAAAGTTGTTGGAATCTCTTAACTTTGTTCCCCAGGCGATTCCACGATTGTTTTTAGGACGCTTTATTTAGGTTTACACAAAGTACATTTCAGATCTCATGGTATATCCAATCTTCACTCGTTCTACTTGACATTAGAATTCAAATAACAACAGCAAGCCTGTAAAAGACAAATTCCTGTAGTAGATGTTTTGAGCTGGAGTGTAGTCCAGTATGTTCATTTCCTTGTTCCACACTGCACTGTAACCTATCACATTTGTTTGACCCTTTTCCTTACTGGTCATCGCAATTTCAATCCATCAACCGTTCTTTGGCTACTTCCTCAGCAGTACACATATTCAAATAACTCCAGCACGGTGGGACATGAAATTCAACAGCCTGAATACTCCAAATTCGCTCCTAGCTAGCTGAATCTTGCTGGTGGGAGTGAACATATACAAGCTGGAGTAGGTTTGCCTGCTTGTCACATAAACGTGATCACATTGTCACCATTTTCTGTCGAGTGTGTAAGGCGAGGTGATCGATCTAAATAAAAAGAATATCATAGACCATCTGTAAATCAAAGATGTTGTTATTGCTTTTTTGGCCGGTGAGACAAATATGATCAGTCGGACATGTTCCGGACCACCTGTAAATCAATGACTAATTAGGTCACAATCGAGAGTAAGTACCATAGTTAAAATAATCGGAAATTTGCTCTGTAAGCTAGCGGTAACATGTGTTGTCCTTCACCTACACAATATGGTTAATTGATTAAGCCATCGCATCCAATTAAGACACTGGGTAACAATTATTCAACAAGCAAACCGTCGAATCATGACCTAATGCAAGAGTGTACGTGTACGAATTGGGCCCAACATCACCCTATGAGAATGGTCCGATTGTTTCCATAATTTCATTTGAATAGAATGGTGAACTTATACCTGTCCCTAGTTGTGTGTCAATTGGTAATATCTGCTGACCGAATATTATCAAACAGGCAGCAAATTGGTGAATTAGCGTTCGAATCAATAGGGGTTTCTACATGGTAAAGGAATCAGACAGCCCAGGTCGATAATGAAGGTATACAGACTGTAAAGGTGGGACCTGTGTGCGTCCGTTCCTATGTTGGGCGACTTTGCTGCGTTTGACAATGCTAACCGAATGGCCACCTCCTGATGAACAGACACATAGGTCTGTGGGAATGTTATAGCTGCTCTTGACTCAGAAGGCAATCAGATTATTCTAACACTGAACCCTTGTGTGTAGTTTCGAACTGGCAGTCTGAAACGGTCCGTCAGAATCGGGAGTTACTGAATCGACCACGCGCCACTAGGGTCCGAACAGATTCCAGTGCACGTCTACAAGATATTTCTTTAGGGTGCTGAAGCTGTTATGTCAAATCACGTTGTACTCTACCGTACCAACTCGGAAATAGCCATAGTTTAATGCGGATATTGAAGATCATCTAATCGCGGGAGCAGCGCTGGGACTAAACTGTAATGCTTATCACACATTCCCACAGATTTCACAAGTTCGACGGGGACTGATCTCATTACTCAGTATTCTGGCTGTCGCCCTTACGTTAGCTCGCAACATCGCTGTTATGGCGACCACACTCAAGGATGATCACCTGATCGCAGCTGAGCCTCACCAACTGACAACATAGTTGTATTGTATATGCGGCTTGGTTCACATTCTTAAAATGCGGCCTAACTTCCAAGATTCCGAAAACTTGGATGAGTGACCTTGTTTCATTACAGCTGTTACATATGTTGTGCTGAACCGATTACTCCACTTGACCGCTGTCTTATTGGCCGTGAGTGACCTTGACGACCTATCTGCCTTGCGGTGTAGTGATTACAATTCCGGACTGTTTTGGTCGCTTGTAAACCATTAAATTAACAAGACGTGGTATGTTAACATATGGTCTGCGCTCGTACTCGGGCTACGGGTATTGTACATCTATTGCTGTGGTATTGTGTTATCGTTCACGAAGTGTTACTAATGGTAACCAACATCCTGCCTTCTGGCATTCCTATATCACACCTGTTGATGCCGTCCTATAAGTGAAATAGAACAAAAACACGGATTATCAAATATCTAAATACACTTAACATTTTACAAGTTTAATGGGCGTGTACCGCAGTTATGAGACAGAACAGAGCTGGATGTGATGGTGTACACTTGGCCGCACGGTCACGCATAGTGTAAACCTATGTGAGTAGTGGTTCATACCTTTATTTCAGAAGCACGAAATCTGGCGTTCAATTCTCGGATTAAACGAGGAAGTGAACGACGCCTGTGCTCAAATATGCTAGTGAACCTGTAATGTTTCCTTTTAACGTGACTCATGAATAAATCCCTAATTGGTCTCATCCACTCTGATTTCTGTTTGTAACGTCGAACAAACGCCCAAGGTCGTCGTAGATGATAGCAGTATATCAATAGAACTATCATACAACAAGAAACCAACTATATTTTTTAGATAATGGAGCGAAGAGATGAGGCTTATTACACAAGTTCGAGTTTCATGGGTCCAGCCTTCGAACTTATTCATGTACGCTATGACCAACTTGTTGTTAATTGTGTTCATTCATCAAAAGCCTACCTCTCTAATCAGTTTTGTGCAAAAAATCACTTTCGAGTACTTTTGTATCCTAACGCTATAAACGAAATTGATTCTGAACTTCATTACAGTTCGAAATGTTGTCTCCTAAAACCGGTTACAAATAACACTAGTAGAATTGTACCGAAAAATGTCCCATTTCAGCTAATGAGACATCTGTGTCCTGTATTCAGTGACCAAAATCCCAAAGAAAAAATATTTCGGTTCTATACTCACTAGAGCCATAACGAATCAAGTCTGCCAAGACAGGGATTAGGTGATCCTCTGGAGTACAGATGTTGTAAATATCATTTGTGGTAACCCATTCTTTTTATGTATTGAAATGTAGTTGCATTCAGCATTCATGTCCTCCTATTTCAGCTTCGCGATAAATTCCTCCACTCAGTCTGCCAGCTGATCACTGAGGCGTCTCGACAAATCGATCGTGTTGTACAAAAGCACATATCCAGACTTAATTCTACCGCACCAGTGGACGATGCCGAAGGCCATACCCACAGACTGCATGGCAGTTGGTTTAGGACTGAGAACAGATCGACAGATCATTCGGGCGAACGAGTACAGTATGATGAATCAGTGTATTCTCCATCATGCACCAACCTCAGTGCTTCAGATGAACTCCGGATTCGACCGAAAGTACACCCGAGAGACCACCGCCTACGAAATTTCACCAATGCCACTGGTGATGGTGATGGCGTACGCTTAACGGGACACGAGCAGTGGTCGTCCGATTCGTATAATGGCCAAATGTCAGATGCAGTCCACAGTCCTCATCATTCACGAACTCAAGAAGAGTACGCGATTCATGGACATACCAACTGCAACAACAATGTCGGAGTACGTCTAACTCGGCTGGATCAGATTATGGCATGTACCGCATGTAGTTTTTACCATCTTCTACATCTGACAAGAAGTTGCTTGCACTGGCCTCGACCAAAACCGTAACCTATAGTGTTACTTGTCTACTACCAGACACCTCAGTCCCCTTTGATTGTGATAACCGACGCCAATCCTCTCTTCATGCTGGCAGATCGATCACATATAGAGGATTGAGCTTCTCTGTGCTATGCACGAAAAAGTATGCCTCTCAATTTGAGTTAACCGCACTGGCCTAGTGACAAAAATGCCACAACAATCGCTGTTGCGTGCAGTTGTCATGCAACAGTGAATCCCAACATCTGTGTTCGACAGGCATCCAGGTTCTATAGTTTTCAAACCCAAATTATTAAACCGTTTAGTGGAGACGGTTATCAAAACACTTGCTATAGTTAAGTCTTGTAGGTATCGAACATTTCTTCCAGTGCCTACTCTTCTTCAGCAGCTTCCATTTCGGTGCTCAACAGACTCCCTATTGGGCCAGTTTAACACTAATCGGTTCATCCTAGTTCAGGAAAATTTAGTAAATTTGATGATTCGTTATCGTCGCACCCTCTCTTGAGGTATATCGAAGGCATATCACTTTTTTTCTTCATTTATTACGAAGTGAGTCTACAGTTTACCGTTGAAATCATATTCCGTCTAGCTCTTCATAGCCTCTCCTGCGTGCAATTCTCATGGAAACGATATATCTCATGTGACTGCGAATTAGTAAACTCCACACTGAATATTTATGCGAAGGGAGAAAATGATGCGGTCCAGTATTAATCAATGGTCATCCAAAAGTAAACAGTGGAGTACAATATACTGTAAACTGTATGCAGAGAGTTGCAGAGCTGTTGCTTTGCCCCACCTGATTGAATGTGTCGCTGATGATGCTAGCGCTATTTTAAGTTGGGGGAACGGTTAATTTATTTACAACTCAAAAATTGTACTTTTTCTGCATAAGTAGTTCAAAGGTTCACATATGTGTATTGTGGATTTCGAAGTTATTACCGCTTAAGGTGTTCCTTTTTTCCGTCAAAAACCGTCTCCGTCCTTGAGAAAAACAAGTAATCCAATCAAAATGTGCAGAACTGTCCAGAATGATCGAAAAGTAACCTTGGTTACTTTTCTACCCGTCCGACCTTTATTCAGCTATTCTCATTGGTGGCTTAGTGACCCTAACTATTTTTTTCGGTAACTGTCCTGTTTTCTGATTCGAGAGTGTTTTTAGGTGACAATTTTCTCATTGTCGCGCACGTTTTTTTGGGGGGGGGGGAACAAAGCTGTTTTTTGCACGCGTCTTTTGGTTCGTCTTGGGAGCAAATTACGGGAACAGTGGTGGTAGTTTTCGGGACCTAGATTTGCCATGTTAATTATTACAAGAAGGAGAGTTCAGTTTCTGCCAAGCGCACTACTATATCGAGGATCAACTACCGTAGCCTTTCGCGGGTTTACAACACTACCTAATATCAAATGAGTAGATTTGCTTCAACTTACTCGATATCTGTTTGCTTTCAAACGGTTCCGCATGATCACTAGGTGGAACTTCTCTGACCCCTGTTATTAGGTATGCATTTCACCTATCTATGTATTTGTTGTTTATCTGTATATGTATTATGCTGTATGACTTTGTAGATAAAGCATCAATATCGATTGTCAGTGAATTACTGGTGGAGATGGTTGCTGCCGTTCGAGTATCACATATGAAAATGCTACTTCGTTAAGGAGTTTCAAACCTTGAATTTCTTTTTCATTTATATCATACAACTGATTGTACCGCAAAGTACCTAACGCAGCTGCTTCTCCTGTCACACTGAGTCGAATATAATATTGGTATGATATTACGACAACAATGGTAAGATTTCCTATTCCAGATTGTGGCCATTAAACCTTAGCTTACATGCTTGTCATTAGGTCACCTGTTTAACTAACCTACTTCTCCGTTTCATTTCGTTCAGGCATCTCGGAGTCCTCCTCTAGTTATAGTCACTCCTCTGGATGCACGTACACATACTACAGCCAAAACAGTGTCCTCACCTTCCAGCCCACAACAAACGCGATCACGGGTGGACAGTCCTCCTACGAAATCTGGTTCTCAACTGACCGGTTGGTCTGATGCTGTAGGTGCGAAGGATGAAAATTCTGATTGTAGTCACTCCCCGATTGTTTCAATTTCCACAACGCTGGATCCATTCGACCACGAGGACTCCAGTACTTGTGAAGCACTCGATCAGTCGACAGCAATCACTCGCCAGAGAATCGGAGAAACGGGCGAAACTGAGCAGTCAGCGATTACGGTCGTAACCAAACCTGATTTTCCAGCGACAGGTGCCTCACATTCAGATCCGATCAGTGTCAGAAGGGGCGGAGTGCGTAACGAAGGCGATTTGAACCGGTGGTTGGAACTTCGCGCAGCTGTACGGTTTGAACTTGGTCGGGTGATAGCGAACGTCTTAAGACACGCGCAAAGAGTTAGTAACCAAAAAGACATGTATTCTTTATATTGTTACTTCAATGTACTAGGTAGGTCGTATTGTATTTTAAGGCCAATGGCGAACCAGTACGCTTAGCTAGGCTGTGCAGTCCTATTAAATTAGTTGCCATGGTACACACTAAACAGAACTGTAGAAGAATCTGTGTTAGACACTAACTCTGACTGGACCCACGGTTTTCCGTTTCTGGCTACTATTTGTTAAATTATGCATGCTTGTTTGGCCCACATGCTATATTTTAACACTAAATAGCTCCCTGTGATCAAGTTAAAAGCTCTTCCAATTAGGATATTACACTTGCTTTCCGAATTGCAATTGCTTTCAGCTGCAAATGTAGACCACTTAACAGAAGAGACCAAGTTTCGGTTTGGTAGGGATTATCGCTTACTCTGTCCCTCACAGAACATTTGAAGACGGCTTGCAGTCGAGACTCATCATCGGAGAAATAATACGGTCAACTGAGATGCGTCCTCAAACTGGCATCATTCGTAGGATCTTAACGGGGGCATGATCGGCTGAACTCAACCAGCAAAGGTTACTTTTGGTGCGTGGTGTGTACTCAACCTCAACCAACATTTCGTTTCAGCTGGCTACTGTTTTCTACAATATTTTAAGCCTTATGGAAATCAAAAGGCAGGATGACAGTTAGTAGAGCAATGGTATAGTCTCGTGTGAGATTAATTACGTACAGTCGGAGATATTTATCCACGCATATCTTGCCAGTTCACTTTAGACCTCAACTGTGCGACCTATGCATGCATTCGTCTGACAACGCTCAAAGTCGCATAGGCCGACGTCTACAAACGAACGGGTGGTCCGAAAATTTCGGTCAAGTTGGCACACGTAATCTTCGCTGAGCGAGTCTCACTTTCACTCACCCGACTGACAGCGAGCTCTCGTCTGTCAACACCGTGGTTATCAACAACACAGACATAGTAGCAATCATCTAACTATACTGCAGTTTATTTTTGTCCTCTGGCATCATATCACGTGCTGGGCTGCCGAATCGTAAAAACCAGAAAAACAGTAGTTTGAGTGGCAGTAAGCAACCTCAATTTTTCAGAAAACAGCACTCTTTTTATACAGGAACAACAGTATTTACGACTGCTATCAAGCGACAAGCGTTCTCGTGTTTTAACTCCTCAGTTCGTTGCTGCGTTGTTCCGCGACCGTGCACCAAGCAACTTAGTTGTTGTAGCAGATAGCATTCAGACAACAGTTGATCTCCGACTTTGATAGATTGGCGGCGATCGACCAGAATTCCGTCTGCATCAGTTTATGTGTGAACTCTGATTGATGGAACCTTATCCAATCAGCAAACCGCTCCCATCCAGTCTCATATGAAAGTTACAGTTACCAGTTTGCTGGTCACTTTAGTCGGTTTGCAAGCAAGTACTCGTCAAAAAAGTGGATGTGCACGCACAAACCAATCGTCCCACTGTGGAGATCCGGTAGACAAAAACGGGTGGCCAACCCAACTGAAAGAGCTGATAGAGCAACAGGCTTCTTAACTTAGTCAGGTTAAAAACTGTTCCACAAACCGTGCTAGCTCACATTTGGGTGTACATGCATGTCAGGTTGATTGACCGAGCTCCATTGTCTCAGATTTTTCACCAACGTGGTTCATGACGAATGGCAGCGTTTGAAAGAGCTGAGAACCTGCATGTATCATTGACTACAAATGGACAAAGTAAAAGTACGAAGGTCTTCTCATCACATGATGAATAATAATAAGTGTTAAAGGACAAAATAGTACTGCAACTTAGTGAAAGGTTGACTGAAATCGCGGTTTATACATAGAGTCCGAAACACGCCAGGCGAGAAATCAAGTTTTACCGCATGATTTGTGAACTATAATATGAGGTTATATTGCTGCACTGCTGGATCCCAAAGCGAAATATGACATTTATCATATTTTGACTTCGTTAGTAGCACTGTAAATCATGCTAGTATTCTCTTCTACTATTTTAACGTCAAGCTCGTGCCATGACGCAGTGAAACTGCTGTGTTTAAAAGATCAACCTGAGCAGTTCGTTAAAAAATACTGTTCAGCCTGAGCAGCATTGTTTTCTAAAAACCTTTTTTATCCTGTAAGTTAACATACGTGAGGAGCGCGTTGTCTGAGTCAACACGAAACTCATCGCGGAAAGGTTGGTCCGGACGAAACATAATGGGGGAACCATATCACACGACTGGACCGTGACTGAGAGGACAACTGACAACGGAACGCGGCAACTCGCCCAGTTGAGCTACAGAATAGGTTGTCAACTTGCGTGACCGGTTGACGCGATCTGCGGATGTGACCGACCAGTTAAAACCCAGGAAGTCAACATCAACTGGTACACCTTGCCAGGTAGGAGGTTGCACTCCAGTCTGCAGACTCTCCGCATAGATTGGATATCATGAGTGCACCATGGTCCACCTCTGCACGCTCACAAACCGAACTGGGATAGTGATATCTGTCACACGTGTTTGCCACGAAACACGCATCCGTTGGTGTCAAGTGGTTTACAATTGTTCGGAATAATTGACCACGAGAGGTGAATGGTTTGTACCAGCCGTTTATGTGAAGACCAACAGCGTTTGCAGAGTGCAATGGAAATAGCCTAGACCGTTGATACTAACGAACGCGCGTCTCATGGTAGACGCGTGACACTCTCGTACATTCATCAACACTCTTCTCTAGTAGAGTGTCATTCACCTCACCACTGTTGTTTTGAACGACTCATTTGAGTTGCTCTGATTTTCACACTTAAGTCGCGCATGTCCGGATGTAATTGTAAGAACTTGATTTGGATGACTGAAAACAGTTTGCACAAATGCCTCCCTAAGAATTCCATGGGAATACGCAGAGAATAATGAAAGGTGCCTACATGTCACTATGTCACTGAATGATTATTTGATCATATGCTGGTCTGCTCAGAAGACGACCGAAATGACTATTTGTAAGGCCGATCAGTGCTATGTTAACATTAGTCCTACTGTTGAACATAACGCATAAATATTTCTGAAATTGTTGAACCTATGGTTTATACATGTGTAAGGTAATTTTTCTCCCGATTCAAACATCAGTAGTTTTAACCTGTCTGCAACACCCGTCGACGTTGCTGATCAAAGTGTCTTCGGTCATCCTGTGACCAACCTGCCACGATCAGATGATCTGTGCAGTAGAACCCAGTCATTCAGCATTGCCCAATCCCGAGAGGAACTCTTTTCGATTATTCTCAACGATGGAAGAGTAAAACCCGAAACAGTCAAACTCTCTGCTCTCAACCATGGAAGGTCATTGTTCTGTAAATCGTTTATTCTAGTTATTGAGTTCCATTACTTACCACCCCAAAACTAATTAAAAGCGCAGACCAAGTGTTGGATTTTTTTATTCAAAATTCTCGGCGATGATGCAAACTCGTGACCTATGCGTCATACACTGTGACCACTTGACCACAGTTGAAGAGGTCTTGTGAAGGCCGAGACCCGCGACGACCTGTATGATGCAAGGCTACAGGTAAATGTACTATCTTTCTCATCAGATGTCTGTGTTCTCTACAGGATATCTTCTTGGGCAACGGCTATCAGAAGAACGGCCACGATCACTAAACCCCTAACAGTCTCCACGGACTTCTTGTAACCGCGTTCATAATTTCGGGCGATTCATTGATTCAACAACTGACCCTTTTATATGGTCCGAACTGCTCTTTGAATCCGTCCTCGTTTACTCGTCACTATCCAAATATGTCATTGAGAGTAACCCGCACGAAACCATTAATTTCTCGTTTGAAATGCTTTCCAATTTGATTAATAATAATAATAATAATAATAATAATAATAATAATAATAATAATAATAATAATAATAATAATAATAGGCATCGACTATAGAAACACAAAGGGAATGGAAAAGCGTCACCTGATTTCAGGAAAAGACGCTTTCCTGCACCAGGAATAATAAGCTGTGCAACAAAGGTACGTGACTATTCCATCGTTTGACAATATCTTCCATGTTATCCAGTAGCTAAGAATCACTTTCCTCAAAACACATATTATAGCCAACAGCCCGTATTCAGGTTTCAATATAGTTTATATGATAGTCTATTTGGAGCTGTACACAGACAATGCGGAATATCTGAGCAGTACGTTACACAACCACGAGTATCCACTTTGTGAATCTGTCTTAAACTTCCAACATAACCGGTTCAGGTGACAATGTTAAAGGCGTATCTTCAGTATTAAATAGGAATTTGTGAACAGTTTGACGCGATTGGTTGTTTCAGTCCTTTGTGTTTGCCCTGCGTTGATTGAGCCTGCGTGGGCTATCTCAAAAGTATGGTCAAACTTGCTTACTAATTTCACATCGCTATAGACGTCGCTTGTTCTGAGATAATCAGATTCGCTAATGTATGACAACTGTATGGCTAGAAGAGATCACCTTGTTCTGAAGTTTACAGACACTTCTGGGCTTTTGATACATCGCTTGACGGGTGGATGGCAGTTTTCAGTCCTCCAGGTCAAGGAGCTTTCGCGTGACGAATCTAAGGATGAAGATTCTCCGGCTGCAACTGGTCGGGGATGGGGACTTTCAGCATTCCCACAAGAATTCCAAAGTCCGATCCAAGTGTTCAGAGTTAAGACCAATCACGGGGAGTTGACGACCCGGCGAATGGTTATGAGGAACAAGGTTAATGAAGTTGTGTTAGAGACAGCAAGAGTAGATCCTGCAGACATGGAGTGCTGTAAAATCGGCTTCAGTTGGTACATTCAAAAGTCCGATTTTCCTCCCAAACGACATGCAACTGTGTAAGATATTAGCAGAAGGTTCAGTTCTCCATAGTCTCTGCTATTCCTCGAAGACTGTTGTATACAGCACCACTCCGGCTGGATCATCATCCTTGACGGTAGTTGGCGGTAATGCAGGTCATCAAAGATCTCACAAAGGTTATTCACTAGTAAGTCCGTGTTTACCACACCACCTGACGAATAGACACTGGCGACTTAGTTTAATGTCGCGAGAGTTGGGTGATATGTCTCTGGCCCTGATGATCAAGAACAACGGTGAGAGAGCAGTGGAAGACATGCGAGGGACGGCGAGATAGCTGGAAGCAAGTATCTCGGCAGTAAGAGTAGTCTTCCATAAAATACACCAATAATACGAAATCTGTCTTTCATATGAAAATAGAGATACCGGCAAAGTGCACAAATCGTGTTTCGTGATTATCCTTTTTTTGGTTTAGTTAGCTATTAATGTAGTCTATTTGGAAGTGTACATGCAGCATGTATTGAGAATGACTTCACGGTGAAAAAAATGCATGGTCAATAAGCCAGATCATTTCGTATCTTGCGCATAAAGGAAAAGATGGCCTAGAATCGACATCAGTAATAACGCTGGACATGGTCAGAGATGAGTATCCGCCAGTTGATAACGTTCAAAAATGCGGACTGCATATAGACAGGCAAATCATGAACCATCGTGTATTGTAACTCTGGAAACCAAGTAAACGATTCTTGATGCCGATATACTAGTTTCGACAGATTCGGAGACCTGTAGCTCAAAGAGCAGCTGACTCAATACAGTCGTTTGGCATTTCAGCATAATCACATCGAACAAATTTCTACGTCAACTATCCTCATTTACGTATCCCCACTACTCTAGTTTACCGTCATACTACATTCGGTATCTGGGTCTGAGGTATACACGAAACATTCCGGTTACACGATCCCCAACGAAACAACTGCTCATTCAAAATGTGAAATGAGAAAAAAAGACATATTGGATAGAGTTTCTGTCTAAAAAGCCAACCGTTCGTACGACTCATATTTACTGTTGGTGAAGAAATTAAACTGAAAACTCGTCTTCTGCGTGGCTTTTAGAAAACTGGACGAATTAACGCAGACCATAGTTACGTCAAAACCGCTCTTCACTGCTATTTTCGGTGCTGAACATTTGCTCTGCATTCTGAGACAACCTTAATTAACCGTATAACTCCAAGCACATATCATTTAGTGTACACGATTTATCATTCAAACCTGAACTTCTGATGGTTCAGTTGGTAAAACGATTTGGCAATGACAGTATAAGCAAATAAATTTATTGTACATGACAGCAGAAAATCAGAAAGTGACATACACATTCTTTGTCATGAGACAAATTATGAACTTTGAGCTCACGGTTAACGCTAAGTCACAAGTGGGGTGTAAGGGTGGTGTTACTGGGGCAAATGGTTAAGCAAGGTGACGATTGGAAGTGCCATAACTCACAATTTTGAGCGCACGTTGAGACAATTTCTGGCTCGATCAGCGTAATACTCTTGGTCCGTGAAAATTTTCCATTCCATTAAGTCACCGTTGTACGAAGCCCTCCAAAATAACAAAGAATTCAACTTAACCCTCGAGGCCGAGACAGCAATGACAGGAGTATAACAAGAAATAAGCAATCAGCAACCGGTGGATGGCAGTGACCGTGGAACTGGAATAGCACTAAAACAAAAAGATGGGATGACCTAACCAGCCAGTTGATTATTGGCGTCACTGGAACGGAAGAATTCAGCAACTGCTGATCGTCTGGATGCTGGAAAAATGAAGACCTTACCTTTTAGGTCATCGTTTTCACATAGAAATGGGCCACAAGCCTCACATGTGGATCAGGACTACGAAATACTCGGCGGATAAACTAGTCGGCTGGGCAATTTGATTACATAAATGTTGGTTTAAGATGAGCCACGCGCCTACGTCTAGCAATCGTGACACCGGTATTTCCGTCTGCAGGTAGAAAAACTTCATAAGATGTTGTTTAGAATGAACAGTTTGTCAGTGGAATGAGACGCACAACCACTAATGGGCACACAACCATAACAAGGTTCTCCGGAAGATGATCAACTCTCTGACAAGAGATGTAGGGACCTCAACAAACGATAGGGCGGAAGAGCTCAAGCCAGTTGCTACCTGATGAAGAAGAGTTGACCTCTAATATTAAAGTGTTATTCCGAGACAAGTGAAGAGAACACTGATAGCTCATTGTCATAAAATTGCACACACTGAGATAACGAACATGGTTACTGTGGTGCTGCATTACTTGTTCTATCAACCGTTGATCATGACGACTTGACTGTATTGTCAAAAGACCTGCGCGCACAGGTTAAGATTCCCCAACTATGAAGCCACCACCTTCGATACGTACTTGTGTGACTCGGCATAGAGGTTTAACTGCGTCATTCACGTTCATTCCGTAACCGGAGCCGACCAGCGGGCCTAAATTTTGCTGAAGATTTCCTGTTTATGCCTATCCATCGTCCAAGCGAGATGGCGGTGTGTCGCAGTCAATGGCCTACCTGTATCCATACTATTTCTAGTTCTTCTAATTAGTTTTCTTTGAGTAATGTTCATGTTGTGCAATTGATTTACCTGCCCTATGGGAACAAGAAAATAAGTTAACACAAAATGAGATGGTAGTGATGGACATTGAGACTTTGTCGTCCAACCGGAATCTTGGAATAGCACTGTTACTGAGGTTCGGCATCAACAGTATTATTAAACAATTCATAAAACCCATTACATTGGTTTACGTATCAGGAGAAGTTCCGCGATGTAGATAATCACCAACTGGAAATCACACACTGAATCACAGTCTTTGTAATCAGATAGCTGTCTTAGCTAGTCCACTTTGAAAGAAAGCACTAGATTCAACTTTTATTCTTACTGAAGCACTTCAGTAGTACATATCCTCATCCAGACGAGAATTTACATTCCGGCCCTCGTTCATGTGGAACTGTCGTGTTAATCACAACAACAGTATTACAAGAGGCATTAATGATTAATCATACCATATAATATATTATAGGAACGTATTGTGCCTCCTCCAGTATCAGGTGGTGACACGGATTACCGTTTACGAGGTGATGGGTTTGTGTTCGGTTGCCACGACAGTCTCTGTCACAGTTTAGGCAAACTAGTGTTGTACACCCAACATGCGATTCAGTCTACCTCGAAGCAGCCAGCAACTGAGTAGTAAAAAGGTAAAAACGGGAAATTTATCTACAGTATTAAACTATGAGTGTAAATTATGTACTTGATTCTTCAGATTTTGTACAGCTTCATAACCATATCGTGAAAGCATACTACCGGTGCATATGTATTTACATTTAAGAATGACTCATTAGCTCAGGATTGTCTAGAAGCCGTGAGTTCCCTGTATTTGTGTCATTTCACTTTCGAGTTGCATGTTTACGTTTCCTTTTGTGTTCCATATGTTACTTTAACGCCACTTTTGTTGTATACTATTGACTGGAACAAAAGTCTGTCCAACTGAATGCGACGCCTAATGAAATTTCTTCCTGTCTGTTCCTTTGAAGATTGCCGAATTACAGGCGGAATTGACTGAGGTACCGCCCCACGATATGGAGAAAGAAACCAATACAACTGTTGACGTGCAACCGCACCTAGCCGAACAGAACTTCCAAACTCCCCAATGGTCTTCTGCCACAGGAGAAGGGAGACATTGTGACGGCGGTCTCCCGCATTACCTGTCAACCTCAAATCAGTTGGCAAGGCGAGACAGCCATTCGGTAGATCGCGATATTTCGACCAGCTTATCGGCTATCCAAATTGTTACTATTCCGGTTGACGTGGACCGCGAGAAATCTCCATCTGTGAGAGCATTCCGACCATGGTGCATTCCGACTCCAATGCCAACAGCCACACCTACGCACACTCCGGAACAACTGCCAAGTCTTGATCCAGTTCCAAAATCAACTTCAGTTAGTTCCACCCAGTCCACAACCAAAAAACTGACACGTACGCGACACTCTGTAGAGCGAGCTAAATGGAAGCCCGTTGGGGGTGTGATCCGTCCTCTGGTCACTCGAAACCCACCCCCACTGCTAACACAATCTCGGGGAATTACTCGACGACAACCTGTACACTCAATTCGGTCGAGTATGGTGGGTCAGAAATTGTCAGACGCGAGCGGCTCCATGCCTGGCAATCTACCTTCACTTAACGGCCGTCTTCATAGTGTAGGTAATACCAGTCCGAGGAATTCTATCAACGACCCGGTGGGCACAAGCAGCGGTCCCAAGAGTAACGATCCTGAATTGGCTGGAGGAGGTGGTGCCACAACAGTGGATCTGTCTAGTGATCAACCTGACTGTGAACGCCTATTGCCGCCGCTGACAAGTTCGGTTAGTCTATGCTCACTTTAGTTTACAACAACATAAGCTTCATAAAGACAGAGTATGATAATGAGTGTTTGCGACTGTCTCTGATACCAAATTACCAGACTCACAACCGGTCCAACAATTCACATACACCTTTGATCAGTATCATATATGTAATAAGTCTTTTTAAACCGAATATCCTTGACAATTAGTCGCACTTGTAGCCCAGGTGGGCTATCCAGCTGTCCCATTTTGACAGACAGCTGATGACACGAGTTTCACATCCAGTCGAGAGAGTACAATACAAAGACGTCTGATTGAAATCCGTTCTGTTGAAACTTACTTGTGTACTTCTGCAGATCGTTCACGTGCGTTAACCGTTCACTGTAGTCTTATTCATCTGAATATGGTCTGTTTCCAGCTCATGGCTTCAGTGACAACTATCACTCTGTCAGATGGTGATTGTTGGGAGACAAGAATGCTGTTCAATCGACAAACAGTTTGTGACTTTTGGTTGACTGGGTACTGCTTCTTATTGGACTTGTTTTTCAACCAGTCAAAAACTCGCATCGTGGTTTTCGCCATAGGACTCAGTTACCGATGAATACTTTTGTGTGGCAATTGACCTATTAACACTTTTACTTCGGTGACCCTTTCCAATAAGCTATAGGTTCTCGGTCAACGGTGCATGCACATGTATGGGTGGATCTCGATAAGAACTGTGTACTTCGTGTTTGGGGTGCGGTCAACATCAATGACCTTTCCTTTGATAATACCACTGCTTGGCGTTTTTAATGAATAATCTGTGGTTCGCTGTTGCACGTGGTTCTCTCCTCTCCTGTAGTCTTAGTCACTTGCATCATCATCATCATCTGCAGTAGCAGCAGCAACAGCAAAATGACAACACGTAGGCGGTTGACTAGGGTGTTTAAGAATTTGAGAGAATAGCATATACGAATACCGGATGCCTACATCCAACCCACTTGTGACAGAAAAGCAAATTGTTTGACGAGAGCGTCCAATAATCAAAGTTATAAAATCGTGCGAAGAATTAAAATCTGATAGTCAAATTGTGTGCGCAGTGTTGATAAACTTTGTTTTGATACCGTGGATAGTGATAAATCCAAATGGCACAAGAGAGGAGGAAATGAGGGTAATTTCACAGTAGAGTTGTGTATGGGTGGCGTGATTAAGTGTATCCGGCGTTGACTCGTTGTTCAGAGTGTTGTCTAACATTGAGTAATCATTCCTCTTGATAAGATTCATATAAGTGTGTAACAACACCTGTGTAGTTGGTAAAACAATGTTCGCGCAGAGACTAGCGTCGCTGATGGAACCGGAATCACTGACGCTATCAGACCTTGGTGTATGGCGTAGTACCAAGTGTTTAATGTCAGGCATTGTGTCAGACCTTGATTGAATAAGCACAGTCGGTTCCATAGTTCACAGTCCCCACTGAACTGTGAGTCAAAAGGTCAGACACGTTACAGTATTGATTGCTAACTGTTAGACAGGTAATTCGCCTGGATACGGACATGGCAGTTCAAATAGGTTAGTTAGGAAACATACACAGATAACTACATTAGAGATGTGGTTGTAGGTTTGACAGGATGGTTCGGGTGAACAGCGACTTGTCACTTTCGGGCGAGGCACTCAAATGCTTACATAGACCTAAATAGCACGTTGCTATTTTTCTAATGGCGTGTATGCTTGAAAAACCACACAGATGACTAGTTCGTCATTATGTCTTACATAGAGGTAAGTCCATCAGCTAACAGTGGTTTTCACGCTACCCGAGTAGGTTACAACTGGCATTCACTCATTCACCCTAAGCATAGAAATGCATCACTGGTTGACTCTCAGTTATCATCGATCACTTGATCAATGCGGTCGTTTATCATTTTCTCATGCACCAAACATCCATTCGTTTATCCTACTCATCGCCATATGTGGACCAACTCAGTACTGGCATGCAAGAGGAGGCAAAACGGTCGGTTATGGCACAGTTTCACACTGACTACATTGTGCACCGTTTTCGTCAAGCCGACTCAGCGATACACATTATGCTCATCGATAAGTAAATTTTCGGTTTTTCACATACTCACATCTGCAGCAGCTGGAGTACAACTATTAAAACATGCTTGAATCTTAAAATATTCTATATAATCGTGAATCTCGAGGAAGGTTGATCATAAAAATCTGCATCAGTGAAGAAAAATCTATCGATTCAGTTTCGTTCGACAGTAGGTGTAAATCGCCTGTGTCTGTTGGGTTAGGTACGTCAATCATTGTTTGATGACGGAGTTGTCACCCGCCAAAAACACAGAACAAACTGGGCCTATACCACTGTATAAGCGGAATCCAGACTTAAGACTGACTTACAGACGTGCAATCAGCGACACTTCCAATAAATGCTGGTTGTATGAACAATGTGTGTCCAGGACTGACATATAGGTGATGGTCATCAGGTGACACAGTGATGTCCTGAGCATCAAAAGCCGGTACACAGAAACGACCTTTATTTGCACAAACCTAAAACAAACACCAATCTTTATCTGTTCAATGAATACCACAACAGTGTTGATTACCTAGATCACGTTCACCAACACCCAGCTTGTCTAGTTGAGTATGCAATTCTTCGTACGTCACGTGATGAGCAAAATGTTAGTACGTTGTTGATAGAAATCATATTCGATTGCCTCCGGATTACTCTCTGTGGAAACAGGTGACGCAAACACAAACAGAAAGCGAATGTGATGTCCATTACCCAACGCCCCAACCACACCTTCGAGTCTGACAGCGCATAGACGACTGTCGCAGGGTATGCCACATGCCTGAGTTGCATGTCCACCTATCCACATTCAACATTTAAACTGAAATGCCTCATTGGTGTTTGGATTTGTGTTGGTCAGACATGATATCATCTTAGTGTTTGGTATACCAAACCTCTTAGTATGATTTCTGCCGGAGGCAACAAATGAGGTAAATCTCTGTGTACCCGGAATCAAGATCATGGACTACCAAATAAATTCGTTTTTATAAAACGGTTAGAAGGGGAACACTAGTAGATGTTGGTATTTCGTATTGGCTCGTCGATACCAAATAACCAAAAACACGGAAACGTCCACGTTAAAGTCTACAATACTTGGGGTATGTATGAAGAAATATCACACATGGTGAACCACAACAAACAAAAGCTCACAAATAATTGTTTCTAAATAGTTGAATGAGAGCTGCTGAGTGCTACTAGATGTTGTATTCAGACTCGCTGAATTGACAGTAAGAGATGAACCAATTCTAGCCCAGGACTAGCTTCGGCGAACTATGTACAAAGATCGGGCGATATAGATAGTTACAGTCCCAGTATATTTCAGATTACAGACAATTTCATGGGTGGTGATAGGTAGAGTAATAGGCTAGAGAATATGAGTTAGATAGGTACCAATCTCTCTTTGTTCTCCTGGGCTTGAACCCTGGTGGGTTCATCTCTCTGAGAGCTGTCGGACCAAAATCCTCAAGTTAATGTGTACACTCCTCATTAGCTATAACCAAATCGCTCCGGCAGGTTGATACGACTAAGACGTGCTATCGTCCGTAGAACTGCTTCCCCAAAATATGTGATCAGCAGTTCACCACTCTCTAGCATAGCAAGACTGAAGAACAACTGCTGGTCGCCCTGTGAATGATATATTTCCGACGAATCACTTCTTTAGCAGTCCTCACTGACATCATTAATTTCAACCCATCCTTATGTAGTACGCACGTGCATCATCATCATTATAGACAGTAGCACATCCGTGTACACATGCGAACCACACTGCTGTCTATAACACAAGACAGTAAGGCCATGTCGGATGTATGCACAAATCTACACGAATCAATCGATGTGTTTTTTGGTAGCGCTGACTTGCTTTTAACTTACCAATCCAAACTTGATCATCATCCCCTGCTTCATGGGACCCTCGTGAACGGAAACTTGGTCCTGATACAACAGATCTAACAGAACAATACACAGGAGCTATCTCAGTTTAATCGTACAATTCAGTCGTTCACAAAACTGTTTCGCCCGGTGCAAGTCTGTATCAGCAATTTCGAAAATGTTGAGACTTACAACCTTTTGTAGTTTTCAACCATCTCTTGCCAAAGAAAAGCCTTCCAACCACTTCTTCCAACCTGGTACCTGTAGAGGACTTGAATTATGTGGCTCCACCACCATCCAGGAGTAGGATTGTAAAAGTTTCATACATGAAAGCGTTATAATCCCAGTAAGAATGCATATGATAGGCGGAGAGGGGTAGAACCTGGCTCAAACGGTTAATTTTTGCGAATACTTCGAACAGCCCTACTGTGGTGAAGACGAGCGTTCGCATCATACTACTCACACTACTACTATTCAATTGTGAGGCGACAGCATGGGTTTTGACATTGAAGCAGCCTCAAGAAAGAGACAAGAATAAGCACTGGAGCGCAGCTTGGCATGAGACCGTTTTTGATACATAGAGGAACTGGGCATTGGCGTCCGTGACAAGCGTGACGGTCTGAGATCACTGTCGTACTCAGATGACTGTTTTTGTTTGTAGTCATGTTGAATCGCATAACCTATGTATTGGTTTTCTGAATAAAGAACCCTTGAGCCATCTGCGTTCTTGGCTCACAACATTACTGGTGTGGTGTCGCTAACTGGCGTCAATCATGGTATTCATATTCATCGTCCTATGGTTATTTGCAACGTCAACGATTTAGTAATCGTATTCTTCAACTTGCACATGTTCGTCGCAGCTGACAAATGTGCATGGATCATGATTACGCTAGAGTATAAGGTTACAGAGGTGTCCAGGCTATAGATCTAGAAGTCACTGGATGTTAACAGATAGATTGTGCACACCTGTATCGAACGGTTAGGAAGGTAACGATTACACCTAGATTTTTCTGAGTGAGGGCTGAAAATGCAGCAGGAATTACCGACAGCTACCTGTAACTATGGCCTCGAATCCACTCATCTGCGGGTAAATTGAGTATCATTCGTACTCTCCTCTGTGCACTGTAACGATATTCGAACAACAGTTGTTTAAGATCCCCGTACTCTAGCAACAGTAAGTATTCCGTGGAAATTTATTAGAAGGCAACAAGGCATTTGGCCACATGGTACGGAGTATGGCGTGGTCGCATGCAGAATCAACTTATTTGGGCCGAAGAATAAAAAATTATGTAGCCTTATCAGGAAGTAACCTACCTAACAATAATGTATAATGCTCTTCGGACTCACCATACGGATAGCCCAGAACTCTATATTCGGACACGCTTCCGGCGAAGATTCAGTTTGGTGATTCTAGTCAGTTTACGTGCCATGGACTCGAACAACCGAAGTATCCACTTGACTGAGGGGGCTCCAACCATGAGGATTGGTCCAAAAGTTGTAATTACCTAGTGATACTGTGACTCTGAGAACGCACACACTAAGTCACCTGGTCAGTGCACGATAAAATTATCACTATCATAGACTTGTGCAATAGGCTCAGATACAATGGAGACCCCGGTTTAGTGTTTTATCCATGGCTGTGTATGTTTCACTTCCTCTGTCAGTTTTTCAAACCCCATGGCACTGTTCCGAGCAATGCGCATTTTTCACAGCAATCGTCATTTCACAGTAAATAAACCCGGACAATGAGCGTATGCCTGCACAAGCTACCTTTACGAGTTCAATCACCAGAGACAAATATGTACTGTGATATACGTTGACCACCAGCTAGGCTGCTGCAGAGCATTCTGGAAAATGAGAATCCTCGTTACAATCGAGATCAGCATGATCTATTTTGTACGTATTCTCTGGGGTCGTTTATTGAAGGATGACGTAATCTTACAATATTCGCAACTGGTTACACTTTTATTAGACGGATGAATATCCCTATGTAATAACAGACTGCGGTAATTTCAGAATCACTATGAGCATGTATCAACTAGGAGCCAATTCATACGAATGGACGTCTTCTTGACTTTATACTTACAGCAGTGCACTTCATGTGGTACGTCACTATTGTTTGTTCAGTTGACGCATATCTTTGAGTTTAGTTACTTGGTTATTGTTTATCTGGTCCTTATTTATCATATTCCATGGGATATTCAGATATCTCCAGATACACATATGCGTATTGTATCTCCGTCTAGATGCTTTACTTCCAGGTCAGCGCCGCCCCATGTCTAACAGATCCAGTGAAACCAACGACCTCGTCAGTCGGAAATTGCGCGGATCCGTACTACCCTCAACGCTCGAATCAGACAACTCAGCTCTTCTGGTCGGGCCAAACATAGAACAGGCGGTCAAACAACCGTTTCGCAAGTGGGGATCGTATGTGAAACGGATGCGTGGAGAGTTGACGCATGCTGATCATTCCACACGACATCTAGACGTGCTGCAGGTGAACCAAACAACAAAACCGTTAGCTCCTGACACGACGGGATTGCCACCTAATTCCGACTCAGGCCAAGTGATGCAATCGAATGTCAACCACCACACCAAAGCATCTGCACTTCTACCATTACGACCTCCACTTCAGCGGTCATATTTTCATCCGACTGCTTTGAACAATTCACGGGGGCATATGCCATCAGACTCGTGCTGCTGTGGTTCCTCTTGTTGCATCATTTATCTGGACGATGAAAAGTTGTGAGACAAACTCACCTCATCATCGTTTGCCTTCTATTCTAGTCTCACACACACCATTAGCTCTCCTTTCCCTTAACTCAAGGTTAGATTGATGTGTAATTGATTGAACAACTTTTTTATACTATTTCCTTTCCATAGTTTTCTTTACTGCACAATCCTGCAGCGATATTGATGTGATTTGATGTCAAACCGACCCATGATATTTTGATCAGTACCAGCTTAATTTTCCCTTTGTGAAAATTTATTGCAACTATTGGTCTCTCCCTTTGTCCGTGCTTTTGTTTGTCCGTATGCTTATTTGTTCCAACTGTGATCTCACTGCAATGCTCACTCTATTTCGTTTGAATAGGTTTCGTTTGCTGTCAAGTCCAAGCGAGCATCCGGTGGACACGAGAACTTTCACACTCAAATGAATATCTAAACACACATGCACACATCTACATGTAAACGTTTATAAACGCCCAATGCTGGACACTGTAAACCTCTGCTTCATTTGTGAGCAAGTGTGAGATATGTGAATTTGTCTTAAATGCATTCAACTGAGTTTGACCGGGCATTTGTGCTGTTATTGTCCCCTAGGCACTTGTTTGGAGCCACCAGCTACAATACGTCGGAAACTTTCGGTCAAACGTAGTGAACACCCAACTCGAAGATATTTACGTTCTGTTGAGTTCCACGTATGTTAAGAAGTCGACACCATCGTTTACCTGATGGCTTTTTCCGGTATTCTCGGAATTTAAGCTTGTATTCGTCTGCTGGACAGTAGTTCCAATAACCTACATGAACTATGGACGGGAACGTTAGGAGACAGTGGGAAGGGTGGGTAACCGAATTCAAATGTGAAATTTCCGAGCTCCTGGAGTAGCTTCATAGCTTAGTTGATAGAGCGCTTGACACGTTTGGGCATGATGTTTCTGTCGCTGGTTCGAATCAAGCCGAAGGTCTGACTTTTCACAATTGGTTCTCATCTAAAATAATTTCGGGTTACAAACGCTTTTATGAACAGCCATACGTAAAACAATTGATTTAGGAATGTGAGAGAGATTTGCTTTTTCGACTAATAATGTGTTGGTTAGTGGAAATATGGATATTTACATGGGCGCCGGTAAACTCCATATGATTACGGTAATTTTATTGCATTACACGAAGGAACTCCATTGAAATGGAGTGATTCACGTGCGCTGTGTTCAAATTCATACACAGCTGGATGTGCTTGTTGTTTGAAAATTTTGTCACAATTGTGACGATGACTGATCAGCACCATGCTAACGCGGAAGTAAGTGAGTGTTCTGTTTTATAAAGCCAAAGTGGATTTCTAGGGTGTTTGCCAGTCGTTCCAAAAGTAACTGAAATGTGCAACGTTCAGTTGCTAAATTTAATCGTGATGCACGCACATCTGGAAAACGTGGATGTTTGCCAATGTTCACCACCCGTTATTGTGTCCGTTCCAGAATGTGTATCACAGCAGTCATCTGAGGACAATTTAAGCTTTAACAACAATAGAATGATTGGTTCAAGGTATACCCGACCCTTCAACAGAGAATTCCATTAAAAAACAATGAAGCAAACAGGTTCAAAATTTTCGTACCTTGCAAACTAACAATTGGTGACCCTCGATCAATAACCCAAAAACTGCAACTGTTAACACTGGACTGAGAATGAGAATGTGTGGGTTGATAAGAACCAAGAACCGTTGGAGTATATTCAGGACGGGAGCTCCGGAAGGTTCTGTAGTTACCCTTTTTAGACACTATAAAATCAAGAGGGATAGATGGTTTAACAATACCAATGCGCACAATGAATAAATGTTCAATAGAACTATTAACTCGATAGGTTCGTTTAATGTGACTGGTAAATACAACAGAACTAACAGTAAGAACAATAGAATGAAAATCGGAATTCAATTTTGCATTGTCAAAATTGGATTGTGTAAAAGAAGACTTTAAACTGTCAAAGACGGATTGAATGTGGCCAATTTTACCACACTTGTGACATTTAGCGTTTCGAAATCGACAAGTCAATCGAGAATGTTTGCTACTGTTTGTGTTACAGCTTTCCCACCTTTGAGTAGCATCTGAATCAAGTGCAAGTTGATTACTGCCACTCTTCCAGATCACCGGCTTTGTTGACCTCACATTGCTGATGTTTAAAACCGTCGGTTCACCTTTCACAGCAGCTTTGACTTCCTGATACTGTTTGCATAATGCTCTGGCTGAAGTAGTACGAGGTTTTGTTGAAATCACGCATACTTATTCCAGCTATCAGACGGTCACAAAGTTGAGTTTGTTATTGGTCTTCGAAATTCAATCGAGCTGCTTGAGTCTGGATTCCGAGAATGAAGTGTTTGACAAGTTGGTATATTTACACACGAGTCTATGCAATTTTACTCGTTCGATCACTTAAAAATTTAGAGGATGAACATGTAAAAACAGCAGTTTCCCCAAGGGGTCGTAGGAAAGAGAAATGGGCGGATCAGAGAATGAGAAGTTTTCTAACAAGCTGTTAGCGTCTTTGCCGGTCATGGCGAGAAGGTGAGCAACATTCTTTTCCGCCTTCGGCCCTTTTCCAATAAGACACCAGATTTCGAAGCGTTCTAAATAGTCTTCGATCTCGACGAAGTATGGATATTCAGACTTCCAAACGGACAATATTCTATCATAGAAATTTACAGAAGTCAATGATGTAAACTGTGCTGTTTCCAGTAACAAATGGAGTAATCGCCTTAGCTCAAGCCCTGAGCTAACTTCGACGCAATGGCAGTAACACCTTGAATTGAGCAATTCAGATATTTATCTCTCGAACACAACGGTTGTATAGTCGTCAACGACGTAATAAAACAACAGTAATGAAAAATAGGTTTAGTGACAATCACCACATACGCCACGGTTTAAATGAGAGTCGGGATTGTTACAATATCTCGGTTGTTTATTTCGGAGACGTTCAGATAGTCGTTACTGTGGAGATTCGTTCTCAATAGCGTCTTTAACCAAAAGATTTGAACCTAAAATAGACTCAGAAACATCTGCATCAATGGTAGGCACAACAGACATAGAAGCATATGAATTGTAAACAATATGATTGACATGTCTATGGTGGACAGATCCATCATCTAAATTCGACACATCAGAGCACCCAGTGTTAGCTGATTATCAACAATGTAATAAAACAAGAACGATGAGAAATAGGTTTATTGACAGCCACCAGATGTTACTCGCTTTCTTTGCCGCAAGCAAGATATTTTCAAAACTTTTCAAAACTACTGCTATACAAAAGCTATCGGAACAATGGCAACAAGATAATCAGGACACTCCTGGTTGATGGTATTGGCGCCGTTCCAACCAATCAACAAGCAGCCATCACGTACTGACATTCACGGGTTGCTGGCTCCCAAACGACGATCAGCACAACTCGTTGTTTGTTTGTTTGATTCCACATAGGCATTTTCAGCCCACTGGACTTTTCAAGTTTAAGATGTTTCGATATCAGTCGCGCGTATCTCGATATCAACTTAAGATATCTGAAAGGCGAAATCAGACCGGTTTTTCGTTATTCGGATTCATAACTGGGGGGAAATGTTTTATTTATCTGAAAGGGTTTCTCTGAAATTCAGCATCGAACGGGGTAGCATGGTTAATGCTTGAGTAGGCTGACGAACGCATGGACTGGTTGGCTCTTACTGAGTGGAAAAACGCAAATATAACGGAAGCAGGGATTAAACGAGGCTAGTGCGTTTGGACCCGCTTACCAACCTGATCGGAGGTGGCCGGCTTACACGTATGTGGTAAGCACTAAGATTGTAGGCGTATTCGTACGACACAGAACGTACACGAACATCAAATCTGACAAACCGATCTTCTGTCAGTGCGCACGTGAGCCACCAGCTCAGACTAGCATAGGTTCAACGTTGGTTGCTGCCTGAATGGCCGGAAAAGTCGGACAAGGCCTGTTTCGAGTGCCAGAAAGATTGTCATTTGGGTAACAGTTTGACAGATGCCTTGACAGCCAAAACAGCCAGAGTGATGCTGACTGTCCACTATGTGTGAACCTGGATACAAAATCCGAAGTCCAAACCATAGGGCCACTTAACCGAGTCGGGCTAGTGAGCGGCTTCAACGTACTCCTTGCTGTAACCAGTCATCTCAGTCGAAACAGTTGTGAACGTGCACTTCAGGTCAAGTAGCCCAGCCTTACTGTCCCAGTGTTTCGATCACCATAGTCCACGATCGATAAAACCTGGCTGCTCACGCCTGTTTGTAGGAATTTCGGCGTCCGAAAGACAACGCCGGACAGGCAGTCAGTTTGAATCGGCGACTACAAATTGACATATAAAATATATGACATTTCCCTAACGGACTGTGGTACGAAGATAATTTTTCAACCAAACGGTGGACAATGAAATACTTCATTCATTCGATACAGCTTAATGCTGTACCACCCGACCATTAATAGCCCTGAATACAGCAGCCATTAATAGTACAAAAGAAAAGGACGAGTTTGGGGAATGCGTCGGTTGTACAAGACAAAGGACGCGTTGAACTTTCGGCCAATGTTGGAACAGGCATGCACAATACGTGATGAAAGAGTTAACCGATTTTTGGTGCAGTCAAGGGGCAGTAGGCCGTGTAGAAATGTGAACCCGTGTTAGCGTGTTCGTATAGTCGCGTTTACGTTGAATGACGAACTTAGAGCTCGTAAGCTCGGTTTTTGCAAACAACAAATTACTGAATTGACACAGCTATGGCTAGAATCCTACTCACATATATTTATAAGCAACAAAACGCTCATATGCAGTGCAGGCCGTAACGTTGTCCTTAGAGCATTGATTGACACAGATAAATCGGAGCCCAAGTGTCAAAACTAGCTGAATCGGATACTATGGCACTATTAACAAAGTGATCAATGTGATTACTGTTATAACTACTCTCAATTGTTCACGTTTCCAAAAATATAACAACAGTAACCACCAACAATCAACAGTGGACCATCGGTTAAAGCTAACAAGCAATCAAGAATACGGCAAGTCCTTGTCCCTAGACGATACACGCACTTGAGGTAACTACATACAAACCAGCCAACAGAAGACGGGGCAGCTGGGGATGGGAACAGGCCGGCAAGCACTTTACTTTTGGGGACTTGGGCCCCCAGGTCGGCGCGCGTACCGAAGGTGATATCTGGATCTGCTCAAGTCTGCAGTACACATGTATGGTGAGCGTCTTTTCCTAAAACTTACGTACAAAACACTGTTGGGTCTTACAGCGGGTTCCTAAAAGACAACAGCACATCATTGGGCAAGTGAACGTCGAATCTGAAGGGCGAAAATTTATCAAAGGCATTGTCTCATTGCTGCTAACACATGTTGTACTGGAAATAAGTGAAAAGCAGCAGATAATATTCTGGTGGAAAGAACGGCCATCCGGGCGAACACATGTTATGCGATACGGTATTGGCACAGAGGAGGTACGCTCGAATCGGCAAGCGGCTCGTCGTTTACTAGTCCATTTTCAAGAGTAGCTAGAAAATCTGTATGCGTGGAATGTTGGAGAGAGGTGCCATCCGACTTTCTACATCCCCATGGATATCTGTGTTAGTAGTAGTAGTAGTCAAGATTGCTAGATAAGATTATTTGTTGACTATCGACAGTTTAACGTGGTAACTAAAAATAGTTCGTCTCCACTAACACGTATCGATGAAACTGTTGATACTGTTTTGGGGACCGAGTGGTTTAGTACGCTCGATCTAACCTCCGGTTACTGGCAAACGGAAGTAGAGCTCAGTGACCATATCGGTAAGCCACGTTTGTGATACCCTTCGGTTTGTACGAGTCTGAAAATATACTATTCAAATTGACGAATGCGCCGGCCACCTTTTAACGACTGATGTAACAGGTGTTGCATACCTCAATTACTAAATAATTCCTTGTTTACTCAAACGACGTGATCCGACACGGACGTTCATTCGATTAACACGCATCCACCTTATTCAAAGTCCCTTCAACGCTAACTAAGGCTGGGCTGAAAGTTAATCCAATGGAATGTTTTTCTAAACAGACTGAAGTAAAATACTTATGACACGTCATTTCCGGGGCTGATTTAGGTCGTGATCGGGAAACGGTGCTTAACGTGGAAAAATGACCAACTCTTATGACCGCTGACGAAGTCCATGGTTTCCTTGAGCTGGCTTCTTGCTATCGACGATGTGTTTCCCGGTTGTGTCATGTCACAACATCTCTAACAGTGTCGACGGAGAAGGGACGACTGTTCGAGTGGTCTGAGGAGTGTCAGCGTTCGTCTGATCAGATGTAAAGGGCGGTGTGTGCTTCCCCTATTCTAGCGCTTCCGGATAACGAGGCAAGTACAAAAATGTTTATCCTCGACGCTGGCGCTAGTGGGGCAGACAAGCTGGACGATAACGACATATAACGTGTTAGGACTTACAGCAACCGACGTCTCAAAACAGAAGAAAAACCATTTCACTATTAGGAAAGAGGTGTTCACTCTAATACATGTTATTAGACATTCCCCTCAACATATTCTTGGTAGACAGTTCTTAATGCAAACAGAACATTAATATTTTCAGTGGTTGAGAAACTTCAAGGACACAAAAGAGCAATTAGTTTAATGACAAGAATTCTCACAACAATGTGATTTTGAATACAAACACAGACCTTATCTACGTCACCGAAAGGCTGACACGTTATCTGGGAGACCGAATCGTGATCGCGGAGATTGCCCTTCAACCACGGAAGGTTACTCCATGTTGATTACTGTCAGACCGGAGAAGAGTAGTCCCTAGGCTGCCACTTAGGACAATGATGAGGATCTACAGATCGTATATAAGTAAGGAAAAGAAGGTGGACCATGACCGACCACCCAAGAAATGACAGGATGTAGTAAGAGGGCGTGTTGTTTATGGTCGTTGTGGCGCCATTTCTGTATTGCCGATGGTGACCTGTACTACCAATACTGTCCGGAATATGGAAGCCGTATTTTAGTCTTTGAATCAATGGTTCGTACTGTCTTTGATGAACTGCATGAGGATTTGGAACATACTAACCGGAACAAATTGGAAGCAGCTGCGAAGCATCGTTTTTGGTGGCCCTACCAACGAAGGGACATTTAGAATATGTGTAGTAATTGTAGTTTGTGTGCACACATTAGAAGCCCAAAGAGACAACATGGCATTGTTAAAAGGTGTGTCAACGAGGAACCCAGATGCAACAGTGGTAGTTGGTATTATCAGATCACTCTCGGGTAGCAACCGGGGAAATAGGCACGTCCTAGTGATGGTAGATCATTTTACTAAACGGCCCGAATCCGTGCCGAAAACAGACGGTGCAACAACCTTCAGGTTGATTTTTGAACCCTGGATCTCGTGCTTGAGTTCCCCGACTTAGGCGCACTCCGACCGAGGATCAAATTTCATTCGCGGGTCGATGCATGAACTCTGTAGAATACTGGACATGAAAAAACGAGAATGAGTGCGTAGAATCTGATAGGATTCACGGCTATGTGCAATCTATCGGGCGGTTGTAAACCTCTTGATTTAGGGCAGAACAAGACGGAACGTTGAAGGTTTTCTCAGATAAAACTGGTTCTGTACATAAATAAGCAACGGTTAGCAAATTATACAACTTACAACCAAGTGAACTCCGTGCACGTAATTTAACCGTCAGCAAATATCAACCAATAGCATGGTAGCGTAAGGATGTAACGCGCCTTTTCCTTGCCAAACGTTCTGATACGGTTTGACTGCTTGACGTGGGTCCCTGCTATGCGGCTTCACCCAGTTTACTTGCGGAGAGGCACGAAGAACACGATTG
>LUCH01001659.1:98436-108740 GCA_013368495.1 Paragonimus heterotremus
GATGATAAGTGCCGGGTCCCGGTGACCGTTCTTTTGAAATGGGTGTTGAAAATACCGAGTGCCTCTTATTAACGGCCTGATTGCACAAACGAACTTACTTCGCTGAAGCCAATATTTTTGCCGTTTTCACATATGTACTCTGGTGTCCCTGAAGTTTTCGAATCCCTGCCTTCATGCCTTCGCATGTAAACGGAAGAGCCACACGGATTTTTTACGTAATGCTCTCACCAACATTGGCTCGGCAGCCATTTTGTCCGTTACTCTGTGATGACTCGTGCGGCGTGTGAATAATCCACCGAGCAAAAATCATCCCACCTTTACTGTCCGTCGGATTATTGGGACCATTCAACGTAAGTCGTATATCATGTCGTCGGAAGAACTGGCTAGGATCATAGCCTACGACGTGCTGGTCGTTACCAGTGACACTATCTACCATTACTCCGGAATATGCAACAAGCCGTTGCAACCAGTGAATTATAGTGCACTTACTTCTTCTGCTACTTACGCCCCGGGTCATATATTAGCATATCTCTGGTGCATTGGAGTTGATGAAAATTGTCCCGTAATGTCAACGCCAAGTTTTGACCGTGGTCTCACAGGTATCCCATGGACTGTACGGGTGAGAGCACGGGCTTGACTGTCTTATCAGAGTGCTGACCAGGTTCGCTGCTAGTCGCCATGACTACGACAAATGGGAACAATCGTACATACTAGAATCATTCGCTGGTGCGATGCCGTGTCCTGCAAGGGGTTAAAGCAGTTGAATTCATTATTTATACTTTTAATAGGCCATACGGGAGAAATTAAACGTTTTCAAATGTTGGGGTTCCCTATCTGCCTGCACTGAGCACCGAAACCGTTCTCGGGTTATTGCATGAAGTTGAGCATTGCCAAGAACAGCTACGGTCTCTCAGACGTTGTTACTTAGATGTTCTTGGTCTGTTGACGACATGTGGGAAAATGTATCGGTAATGTGATCCCAAGAACTAGGTCGACTTTTTGTAGCAAAATCGTAATTAAAAATCTGGCAGATACAAAGCGGCTTTTGACCCTTAATTCTGTGGTTCATAATGGTAGTCAATGGTCGGTGCGTAATGTAAAATGTTTGTCAAACATATACATATGCTTTCAGTAGTAAAGAGTGTTCCTGGAGCATATACAATAATCCATTCGTATCAGTGCTGAATTTGCGATAGAATTTCTTGAATCCCAACGTCGGAGCCATCGTTTGAAACTAGTTTTGCATGTTTCGTGAAAATGGCCTGAGAAGGAACAGAGGCCATTTGCTGCATAAAACAAAAAAATGCACTGCGTTGGACGTCAGTCCAACAAAAGGGAACGTTTTCCGTTGTCATATGGCACAATGGTTCTACTACGGTTGTAAAAAGCAAGTATGACTCACGCAGTATGAGAAAAGTCCGGGAAACCCGCTAAATTAGTGTAATTTTGAAGGTCCGAAAGCACTAATGTAGTGAGGGGGAGCGATCGTGCCATACGACTCGCACCGCTACTACTCAGTAGTGGGGCGAGAACATAGATTTTGACATTGAAGTATCCGCAGGAAAAATACAAAAAGAAACATCGGAGAGCAGCATCGCATGAAATGGTTCTTGGTATGTAAAAGAACTTAAAGGAACTGAGCATTGAAGTCTGTGGCAACCGTGATGTTCTGGACCCAGTACAGTACGCAGATGAGTGTTTTTGTTTGTTGTCTTGTTGAAACGTATAACCCATGTGTTGCTTTCCTGGATAAATAGCCTCTGCGCTATCCGGGTTCTTGGTTCACAACACTAGTATCAGATGTCATTTGATCGGAAATGCGCGTACACCCCCACGCCATTGGCGCTAGGTTGGGACCGTCCGACAACCAGATTGGATTAAGATACCTGTTTTTGTGTGAGCTCTTTTGGTAAACTTTTCAATCAGAAGTCTGGTGAAATGCTTGGACTTCGAATTTGCTTCTGGGTCCTTAAGTGCTGGGTGGCGAAGTTATCTGCTGGAAAATCTGTAAAAGACTTTCTTAAAAGTTGTCAGCAGCTCTGAACAAGAATTTCTTTAGTGATTTATTCAAGGTGTGATAGTGCTCTACCCAGGAATACCCCCACCCCCCAGGAAGAAACACCTTCGCCCAATGAACTCGTTAGCATGCTAAAAGGTACCTATGAATTCAGTACCTTCATGGATGAAACAACTTTCTCAGGGCCCTACTGGAACCATCTTTGGGTTTTAATGGGATCTAAATCATCCGGGAATGAACAGTACTTTGGTCTTGTTGTATCAAACCCACCCTAGTTTCTGACTAGCTCCAAGGGGTCATCAAGGCATGTAAGTCCTTTTGCAAACATTGTTCACGCGCCAGCGCGCCAAGCTAAAAACCGTTGTACACTTCATTAAGGAGCCCAGTTTTTGGCTTACTCAGTAAAATATTGTGTTCTCGAACCATATCAAACTACTGCCTACTGAATTTTTACTGGGAAGTATGAACAAAGCTTCTCAAACACAGCTAGATTGTAAGAAATATCGCATATATCGCCTTGGAACAAGGATACCTGGAATAATTGACCTCAAGTTTGCAGTTGCGTTATATTCTGAGGTTCCTCTTGGGGAAGAATAATGAAACTCCTACATGATGAGACGGTTTAGAGTTTTAACGCAACTGTTTGCCGATTACCCTTCCTTAAGATACACAATTTCTCTTAATAATACTCTTCTTTCCTCGTGAACCAAAATGAAACACTAATTATAACGGTGTTTTATTTATCAGATGTTCCCGAGTTTGAATAATCGTTATTTGGATGTTGTCTGGACCTGGGTGTCTTCTGTGTAACTGTACGGTTGCACCACAACTCAGCTCATGGTTAAATATCGCTCAGTATATTATTCTTTCTTTTCATTAGAGCGGAATATATGTATATATTTTACTATTGTTTAGTTCAATAGGTGTTCTTTCATTGTAACGTGGTGACTGCGAAATCGGTTCAACATGTTGAAACCTGTGGTCACCAAAAGCATACTTCTTTTAAGAATGTGTCTCATAAAATGATGGGAGGAGTATCAACTGACAATCTTCACACGATCCTTTTGGTAATGTCTTGTTCATCTTGTTAGGTTCAGGTCAGTTTGATTTCATGAGACGAAATGCTATTCTTCTCGATGTGAGCCACCCCCAACGAAAAAAATCGTCTGCTATAACTAAATATATTTTTTGTTGAGAAGGGGTACACCATAAAAAAATATTATTATCATAGATTGAGTCTTTCCAACATCAGCAACCGCAGTGAACAATGTACGATGCGGCAGTTGCTCCATAGACATAAGGAATACCCGATCCCACCAACGACGACTACGCATTTTCATTAGGTCGGCTGCAACACGCGAACCTCCACATTCACCAAATGTAGGACAAGTCGGGTTAAGCAAGATGTGTATTCACTACACCACACACAACATCTCATCTAGTCTGTTATGGACACTGTATATATAGGTCAATGTCAAACAACCTAATTGACCAATGCAGATATGGCGTGCGCGATTGGCTGCACTCCACCACACTGAATATTCTCCTACAGAGTATCGCGTTGTTCACAGTTGACAACGCTGGTGGGACAGCGAGAATTCAAATACATCTTCCGCATGAATGGGCTAGGTCTTCGATTCACAGTGTGCAACTGAGCAAACATGCACTGAAAACCCTACTCTTAACAGGAAGATAGATGTCTTCGCGACACCACAGTTGAAGAAGATTAGCGAATGCACTCCATGTTTTCGTTATCCGGATGAAAATCTCACTAAAGGTGCAATGAATTGAGGAGCTGCTACTAACCGTGTGGGTGAACTGATCGACGCTCTCGAGTACCCTGTCCTTGATAACGAGTTGTTGACCAAGGCTTGTTACAGGTGAATCGGACGTGTGATGCTCACATAGGATATAGTTTCGTCTTTTTCAAACGTTATATACACTACACCTTCCTACAGACTTCAGAGATTATGAAGTACTGGTCTGTTTAACTAGATTTCTATTACTATCTGGGCTGAATTGTCCATTCTGAGAATAATATCTATAATGTTCTTAATCATTCAGTTTGATTAAAGACAACGCCAATAAAAACTGAGTCTTTCGAGAGGGATACGTGTACATACTGGTGTGCTTTCTTTCAAGGAAAGAAAAATCTATTTAATCCCAACCTGTCGGGTTAAAAGGCAATCAGCCATGTCTCATCTAAACGGGAAAACGAGCTACTTATCCACTGTTAGACATTAAAATAATCCATAGCATCTGGGAATTTAAATACGCGCTTTGTGTAGACTGTTCGTTTTCGAAAGAGGCCAACCGAATCATTTTCCTGGATCTGAAACGTGTATAAGGTTAGGTTGTGTAACATGAAACCAAAAGAGCACACAGAAGTTGTCCAAAGATATATTATGCAACACAGCGGTAGTTTGAATACAATTTGTTGGATTGTATCATACTGTATTGTTTTGGTTATAGCGTAACATGTAACCAAAAGTTGTTTTCAAAGATGTGTTACGCAACATGCAGCGGTACTAGAATAACCAAAAGGTTAAGTGTACAGGGGTACGACAGAGTTATGTTTAAATACAATTGTGCTGTTTGATCTTCTGATTATCCGTTGACACAGGATCACTGTGCACAGCGTCAATGTAGCGGTCAATTCGAATTCAATCCGTGCGCGCTTACTAGTTTTGATTGCGTGTTACAGTATCAGGAACGACCACTGTATGCTGCCACAAACCGCGATTAAAGATCAACTGGAACATTGATTATTTTGCTTCCCAATTCATATATACATAATATAACTGAACGGTTTCCTCTAGTATATTAGTTGTTTTGCTCTCCAAATAATGACAAACCAACTCTTCATCAATTCCAGGGATACGTAATGCGTAAGGAATTGAAGAGTATTTCAGAGGACAGCTCAGTCATTGTTGGTTCGAAAACCGATTTACAAAACACGATTGCCGGTATTCATCCAGATAGTTGCTCCACTGTTTACCACGCGGCTACACTAGCAATTGACCGATTAACCGATGATCTACTGGTTTTTGAACAAGCTTATTACGGATCTACCAAAGCAGATGCTGTAGCGTTCATTACCGACGCGATGGACCATTTAAGATGTCTCGCTTGGACAGCCGCTTCTCAGTTGAACAATGGAATTCGGGAAACTGGCGATAATTTGGACGGTGGATTTGTACTGAAAAGTAATTCAAAGGTGGAGGAATTATGTTTTGAGGCTGCCAGTGCTGGAACGAAAGCAATTGCTATTGCAAACAGGTAGATGGATTCCTTTTTCAACTACTTTTTAATGTATATGGACAGGTTTACTTGCCTTGCTCCGTTGTACTGCTTCCGTTGAACTAGTTTAATGATTAGGCAATCTTCATGATATACATACAGTCACTTTTATTTTGATTGTGTTATTTTTATGTTGTTCGTAGCCTCCCCCCACCCCGTAGATATACACTATCTGGACAGTGGTCATCTCTGAGTTTGATCTAAAATGCCAACTAACATTCAGAAGCGGACGAGATGAACGTGAAGAAGCTTCAGTATACACAAATATCAGTCAGACTAGCTTGATATCGCGCACTGGACCAACGAATTGTACACAGTGAAGACCGAAGCAGAGTACCTGAGATCCTGGTTTATGCAAATATCAACATACTGCTTCGAAGAACTCATTAGGACTGATCGTAGAATTGGCTGAAGAGCGCATACTCCCATGCCGCATTAAGTTTGGGACTCTATTCCGAATTACCTGTCACATTTAGTCAGTGTTCCTCCTCCTTGATTAAAACCAATGGTATCTTATCTAAAAGGTCGTTAGTATCAAGGATTAGTTGGTTGCAGAATAAAGCACTCACCCTACAGCGATGCCCTCAACCCTTAGTCTTGTCAGTTTGCATGTACTCATCTACTTCATCTTTACCGTGTTTATCCATCAGTTTGGTCCCAAAACATTCGTTTATGCATCTCAACGCGCAAGACGATTTGCAATTTAGTCCGTTTCTTGCACAACTCAGCAGAAAACGTCAGTGCTCCCAAAGTTATCGTGTAATACTTACAGAGGTTTTGGCTAAACTAGTCAAGTAGGGAGTTTTATCAGTGACTTCTCCACGGATGCTAAACTTCGTGCTTGTGGACTTTGTTGTTTCAAGCTACGAAACCAGTCGGTATGCAACGGTCATTCCAGAGCTTGGAGTTCACGTTTTTCTTTCGCTTGGCTAATTGACACATAACATCCCAGCCATTAAATATCGCTTAGTGCTAGGGTTGTGAGCCAAGAACGCAGATGACATAAGGGTTATTTATTCGAGAAAGCAACACATGGGTTAAGTGTTTAAACAGGACCACACCCAAAAACACTTATTTGCACATGGTACTCGGTCAAGACCGTCTTGGTTGCCACAGACGCCAGACGCAGCAAGGGCCGTTTTGTGCGATGCTGCACTCCATTGTTTCTTCTTGTATTTTTCCTATGGCTACTTTGATATCAAAATACATGCTCTGGTCCTACTACTGAATGGAAGTCGTGTGAGTAGTATATTACGATCGCTCATCCTCACTACATTAGGACATTGGAGAACAAGTAAGTAGGTGGTGATAACTGAATATACAATTAAAGACAATACAAGAGAGACAGTATACTATTGGTGCACTGCCTGGGATGTCACAGTGACCTCTGGTTGAGTAGATCTATCAAGAAAAGATTGTGTATTTTGACGTATTTGATCATGAAACGTACGCAAAGTTCGACGAAGATTTTTTTCGCTTTCGGTAGTTGTCAACACGTGTGTGTTTTTTTCACCAAGTCTGCAATATATCCTAACAGGAAGTCTTGCAAATCTCAAATTACTGTAAATTAGAGCTGATACTTGTTGACTCAGAGAGGTGACCCATTTCCGTGAACAGCGGTCATGATTGCACTCAAGTACGTTCCCGGACAATTGCGCTGGGTTAGTTGTTTGTTGACGTTCGGAGGATAAAAAAATAGGAGCGCAGGTTTCTTGTCATTACTCCCGCTGAGGTAAACTATTTTGTAGCATTTTCATTTCCAAGCTTTAGTTATTCTTGTAGTCATAACGTACTGTGAGCTTAATTAATTCTAAATTTACACATCACTAACCACCGTATTTCTAGCCACACCAAGACAGTATGCGACTAAATGGTCGATTGCAGTGATTCTGTTGAACTGACAACCTAGAACACGGTACAATTGGGATCCACAGCGTGTCTGTACCAGACAATATGGTACGCGTTGACCAACTTAATCTTATTGTGAAGGAAAGTGATAACCATGCGCTAACGGAAACACAAGGAAATTATGGGGTATTCCAGTCATCCTAATAAGCACATTTCCGGTGATTTCCTACTTTCACGTGTCTGCTAATTCAGTGTCGTTGAACTAGAATCTGATGCAATCAACGAAATCAGTTTGAGTGATAAGTTCGGACCACAAGTTTATCGACTAAAATTAGTAACAGAATAAGTTAAGTTTTTCTGGGATCGACTGGTCACCCCAGACACTAGTAATGGCCTTTCCGATGGGCCAATTCAGGCTAACCTGATGTGAGTTAATCTATTTCATTGCTAACTGTACATATCCTTCATTTCTGCATCCGAAAGCCGACGTAAATTACTGATGATATCTAATATATGCCCAAATATCGTCTACCTATCGAGAGTGTTAGAGTGAATAGCTATGAATGTCAGTAACTGATTTATATTCAAATTGCCACACACAAACTCCTTGTCAATTTACCGGTGACAAGATCAGAAAGACCGGAAAACTATTTCAATGTTCCTTAATGTTACGCCCGAATTTGTCACTTACCCAGTTGATCAGCAACCACGAAAATTTTCATATATGGTAATCAGTGCGGTCTTGATGTTTGTTTACTCAGACATCTACCCGTCCGTATGGTTTGCTCTATTACAAGACCCATCACTAATGAGTGTGTAACATGTCTACCACGTTTTTTGTCCACGGCCACTCCTATCAGAGACATGGCCCTACCTGAGTGGATAAGTGGCTTTTAGCCCGAATCCGTTTGTATGCAAAAAAGTGGTGCGCCTCAATCGTAAAACTCTCCAAAAGGGAGTGGGAAATTTTGTCACGCCGCTGCCATCATCACACGCACACACTCACGCTGGTGCAGTCGAAAACCACAACTGGACACACGCAAAATAAACTGTTTGCTCGAGCGCCCACGAAGTCTGAACCACCCCCACTCAAATGACAGTACCGATTCTCAACCAACTTGGGAAAATTTGATGCTTACTATCTGTATATTCCTGGAGAGATCAGCTGGTGAATCAGCAGAATCCCAAGGAAAGTATGCTGCGCCTTCACTTTAACTATGTTCTATCAGCACCCAAATGAACTGATATGTTCTCACGGTAAGCCACTGATCGGTGACGAGAACAATACAACTAGTATGTACAATAGGGAACAAATCAGGGTTGATTGTCTCAATTACTGACCAATGATAATGGACAATGATGATAATGCAAAATTGGTTTGCTTGAGTACATGGGGTCTTAGCCTATTCGGAATTTAGAGGGCGACATTCTGAGGGGAAAAAACGTTGTACGTCGTGTGTGTGCCAAGTTGTGATTTTCAATTGCACCGGGGTGTGTGCGCATATAATGTGGCCGATGTTGGCATTCGCGTGACATACTTTCCCATTCCCTTTTGATGAGAATTATGATTGAAGCACACCAGCTTGTAATTCCATTTTATCGTGCAACTCTAATATTTTGTGCGTTACAATACCGTTCTTTTATTCTACCGTTTACTAATTCTTTTCAGATATAGCAGATAGTTTCCAACTGAGCAACTGTTATGCCTACCTTTTTTAAACGTTGGAAAAGTTGTCCAGGTACACATAATAACCATGATCTTTTTCTGACAGCTTGGATACAGTGAGAAAACTTAATACACATGTACGCCAATATGCCTGTCAACGTCTCACTCCCATCTTGCGTCAATTTACCCAAACTGTGGAATTTGTACAAAAATACTGTCAGAGCTTTTGGAATTCGTGCTCCGAGATGTGCATGTACATTCCAATTTTTGAAATCAAACGTGCTGAACATTCGCCTGCACAAAGTTGTGCTTCGCTATCGAAGGAGAAGCATCGGAAAGGAAAGCAACGTGAGAAAAATCTGTTGGAAACTTTACATAACTACGAGCAATTTAGAATACAAACAGTGCAGTTGATCAATGTAAGTGTCTGACCGTTTATCTTATTGTAGTCGAACCCATCTAACTGAACGCATTTGATGGGTTGATTATGCTTGGCCAATTAGAAGATCTTAAATGGATTTGTAACATGCTAAAAGATCGTGGGTGGGGTTGTTTAGTACACTGCGCGGTAAGTCTTAAATCACGAGGCACGTAAAACTAGACGTGATATAAAGTAACGATGACTAATCATTTAATGAACGAACCACAAGTGTGGTCTCATATTACGTGATAGACAACATCATTACGCTGAATGTGTTATGGGCCAGTCATGCCCAAGCGACCTATCCTGAGTGTGTGTGCAACGCGACACGCATCACTCACAGGAACGGCATTAACAGCCGGATAGCATGTGTCATACAAGCCTGTAATGGAACTCCTAACCGTGATAGCTTGAGTACCCACTAACAAATAACGATATCTCAACGATAGTCAATGAAAAGGTTACATCAAATAGTTTGGATCTTTATTGGTAGGATCGGTGTACAAGCTCAACTCCGTGGCACACGTCCGGACCGTGTCCTGTCCTGTTCAGTTGTGCTGTCCTGTTCCGATCCGGGTCCAACCACGTCACGCGTGCCTGTGTATTGACCGCACTGAATCACATCTAGTTGGGGCGTTCCAATTGGCTGAGTGTGCAGATTGTGACTGCGTGCGCGTGCGTTCCGATGTGGGAGAAGGTTTTCGGGTCGATGGGTGTGTGGGTGTGCATGCCCAGGTCAGGACAGCGAGCGTCATTTAGTCTTCGGCTTGTCACGTGATGCGCCGCGTGAGAGGACGAGACGACGGCTACAAGCCTTTTTACTAGCTTGAGTACAGTATGCAACTGCAGCGGGTTCCACTCATTCTATTGTCTGTCATAAGCCGACACTTTCGGGGTCCCGAAGGATGGTATACCAAACTAGTGTAAACAGTTATCTTTTTTTTACCTTGTGTAGTTCGACGATATTTAGTAGCAAATTCGAATGGTGGATTAATCGGAACTCAGCATGCGTTTTGGAAGTAGTTAACTTACGACGCAGCAGACAAGCTGGT
>LUCH01001660.1:46135-116620 GCA_013368495.1 Paragonimus heterotremus
GAGGCACTGAACCGTATGTGTTAGTGCAATAGCATACTTTGCAAGCAATGCATGTTTTCAGTTGACTTTCTGCCGTGGTCATTCTCTAGTCGTCAGCACTAACCCTGTGCCAGCGCCTTCCAAATGTCGCAGTAAACGAATAAGTCTTAAGGGTGTATACCCATCCTGCGTTATCTCGACAGTTGGTAGACCGTTCGAATCAACACTCACACAACAAAGTACTCCAGGATCGTAGGAAATTTTGTGAATGTAAGCGCTTGAAGCCAGTGATAACACTTGTCGTTGCGTGTTTATCCCCAGCTAATAAAAGAAATGATAGACTTTGGTTTGTTTGTACCTCAGAGAATATTTTCCAGAGGTACTGAAAAATTCTTTGACGCCAAAGATTATAAGGAGGGCTTTGTCCTGCAGTTATGAATAGTTACTCAATACACACTGCTAAGTATGGGACACAATCGCCATATAATGAATGAACCCACTGTTTTTGTAATGACGTGGAAATGCACCTACACTCTTACGAGGTTTGTCAGTTTGGGGTTTTTGCAATTTACAATTTGTAATATATCAGCACGGGTAGAGTTGATGCAGTTGATAATAAATAACGGTGATGAGTTAACTTTGCTAAAAACAAACGGAACTGTTGGGCGTTTTTGGGTTCACATGTTTCCAAAATGGACTTAGCTATGCCATCTACTACATGTCGATTGTGTTTATCGATACAAAAGTCAGGGTAACACAAAGGCTCAAAAAATAGCGCACATTTTAATCTCTCTACTTCGAGTCGTTTGCGCAAAAAGCGTTCAAGTGGATTATTTAGACACCCACGACATCTTAAGAGGGCAAAGTAAAGTACCATTCTTACATTGGATTGTTGATAATTCTTTTAAATATATCAAAGACGAATTTGAAACTGAAAGTCCAGATCTAATTAAGATACCAATGGTACTTCAATAAACAATATTGCTCATTGAAATAAACTCATATGAACCAAGAATGAAGTGAGCACAAGAGAATAATCATCAATTCCAACCTCGGATTATGTATAACTCATGTCCTCTACCACAAATTATCAATACTTGACAGAGTTGTATAAAATTCCTTTAATCTAGGCAGACGGAAATTAGTCAAAAGAGAACTACAGTTGGCAGTGAGTCTGTGATTGCTACAGATGCGCGTCTACTCGTCTGACTTGATGGTAGAAACACATTCGTAGTATCAGGCAAAACCTTACTCTAAAGGTACATTCCAGTCAACTCCCCTACTATTATCGATCTCCGCCTACGCGTGCTTGAACATTTCGGTTAGGAGCTGTCTCGGAACTTTGCGGTTGATTATTCGAAGATTAGAGAGACGACCAAAAATTTGTTTTAGTTCGTGGTTGTGGGATACTGTTCTGTTTTTGTTTATTGTACCGGAAAATTTCTGAACCCACTCTCTTCGTAACTGATTCAGTTGACCGTCTGTTACCAGTTACACCAAAAGTGTATGTGGTTTTGCGGCATGTTGTATTCGGAGCAAACACTTGTCAAACACCCGTAAACGTTCACCAATGTATGCACGCACAGTGAGATGGGATTGTAACAATTCTGACTGATTTTTGATAGTATTTATGTTGAGGGTCGTCAGGAAGGCTGTTGTGTTTGGTTCCAACTCCACGCGTTGTCTTCCGTTATACGATTCCTCAACCTGCGGTGCACGGCTGGAAACGTAATTATTCATGCAGCTCGGGTTAGTTTTCTTTAGACTACCAAACCTCCTTCATTGTTCTTGTATTAGCGGTTAGCGATTTCCTTCTGCAGCCGACCGGTCTGCATAAACTAGTCAAATATCTCATTTTATCACAGTTGTATTCAACAATGTTGCAAGGTTGGTACGTTGAGATATTGACATATTGACAGTCTGTGCTACTCTATGAAAGACCTATTCACAATCCTCTTTGTGCATGTTGATACCCTGTTCGTGGGTCGCGTCAACTCCGTTGGTGAACGTTGAAGGTGTTCAGTAAGACGTTCTCCTTCTTGAGGGATTAAGGAGGCCTGATTCTAGGTAAGCTTGACATCACCCAGAGAAAGCAACTCCCGCACACACTCATCTGACTTCCCAGCAATCGGGCGTTGGAACATTATCATTTCTTCAGTGTTATTTGGAAGCAGTTCGTGGGATTGGCAAGCATTAGTGGATACTCTCTGTTGGTTTCTGTAACAGCTAGAAGAGACAACAGCCAGTTGCGGACACGTTTTGATGGACGCTTCATGAAGAGATGAAATCATCAAGAGCATCGATAGTAGTGGACTAATCTCCAGCACAAAGAGCATCAAATTATCTTTCATCTACTTTCTGGAGTAGCTGTCACAAACTTTTGGTCTCGTGCGCCTCTGTGTATGACACTGCAAGTAGTTTCAAGCAACAAGAGATGGTCTTTCCACATAAGATGGTAAAATCTGTGCTGGTGAACTTATGTACGGATTCGATTTAGTCCTCGCAACCAAATAATACACCTTACCGTAAATATTTCTACGACCAGCATATTCTTATTGGGGACTAATACTGTTGATAGGATAAACACCTTCAAACAACAGGGAGTGTGGTTAGCGCCACAAATTTGCATCAAGTAAGCGTTGTGTAGTCACATGGGAACGATTATATCCATCGATCATAAGCAATGTTCACTAAGAACACAACTACATTAGTCGACCAAACCAGAGGCGACACGTGACAGTCATAGTCCACCTGGTGTGTTTCACCTTTCAAGATCGCTGTGGCAGATAACTCAGTTCAAACCGTCACAATGTTGAGCTCTCGATCGATTGCATGTTTTTACGTAATTACCGCTCACAATAATACTGTCTAAGTGAAACTCAACCGAAAAAATGACGGCTATTTTTACTGCTCTAGTAGGCCCGATGAGTCGAATGTTGCCACTTCAACTTTTCGGTATCGTTGTACGTGTTGTCAAATCGTCAACTGACCGACGCAAGGTACAGATATAAAACAGACAAGAGTTTTTTCATCCCTTCAGGACACAGTCTGCTCAAACTAAATAACGTTTCATGAGCAAGATTCATATCACGGACTTTAGATTCATGTATCTTTATGACGGTGGGCAGGTGGAACAGTTGGTTAATCGTAAAGAAATGACTACACAAACAACGGTTATTAGTTATAACGGGCACGTTCTTGTTCACTCCGTCTTTTGATCGCTCCTTCAGCTGCATCACGATGACACTGAGTTTTATGGCTACCCGTCTATCTATTTTTGTCGACTTTCATCTCAGACAGAATGAGTATTCGATCATCCACGTGATGTTTGTCAAATAACTGTCGGGATCAGCACAAAACTAATTGTTTTGTTCATTCTTGGACACTCTAGGGATGAGTTCCTTCAACGGGATGTGAGAACAGTCCCGTTTTCCAATCACCAGGACAAATGCCGGAAATGAGATGAATAAATGCCGTTTAAACAACATTCACGGGAATGCATTTAAGAGGTTGGTTTGAGTGAACTTCTGATTAGCTGCTTCCTTTGTTGTGCTAACGAATGCCACGTCGGTTGAGCAGTTTCCACCGAATAGCTGTTACGTGTCATACATTACACTTCAAGAGCGGCCTTATATGTTATGCCTACCATCCAGTGTCTACTTTTAATCTCATTGCTTCATCATCGGTCTGCCATCCACGTTGCATTCATTCACAGTTGGTCGCTACTTCTCACATGCTGTCTCTGCACTCCAAACCGTTTCAACCAAATCGGTTCCAAACAACGCGTAGACGCCTAACGATCATTGATTTTAGGACAAGATTTGGCTGGATGCTAGATGATTAGTTAACAGTGGAAAACAAACAGTTTATACCCGAACTGTAACACCTGGTATCAACAACGGAAACATACAGCAGGTATGCAGATTGACTGCTTAAAGTTGAACGAATATTACAAAACGAATACACACGGCTACTTTACAATTCCCTTTGATAACTCAAACTCAACGGCAAATGTTTATCTCCCGTGAAATACGCCAAAGAAAGCAAATGGATTAGACAATGATTATGTACCATTGGGTATGCTTGATTAAGTTACGAAAATAAGTGGAAGTTATATGTCAAAAGAGTCAAGAACAAAAGTGGGCATTGAAAGCATCTGGACAGAATACTAGAACAATTTTGGAAACGGTACAATACAATGACCGAGTCTAATGACTAAACTCTCCGTGAGAGAAAACTTATCATGTAACCGGTATACTCTTCGTAGAATCGTGTAGATTCCACTGTGTGAAACTTTGCTAAGCTTTAAAAGTTGAAGCCCTCAAGCTGGCAATTCCAAAGAGAAACTGAAAACGGTGCAGAAAGATGTAGTTAACCTCTAATCAATGAATAACGTGAAAAGTACCAGGTATTTTGAAGATTGATTAGAAGTATTAATGTTTATGTGTACACTCCCAGCGAGAAAATTATACGACAACTCATCTTCTGATAACATCCTCTTGCTAGTAAGTCGACGGTAATCACTCTACTCAACAAGTTTAAAACATTAAATGAGAGTTGGTGTGAAAGGTTCTAACAAGAAACAAACTACGCACAAAGTACGAAATGCGACAGGCAAAAATAAATTGGTCCACACTTCTACGTGCTCGATTCAGAGAAGCTGCTGGTTCATTTACTGAACTGCAAATCACGACATCTATGTACATTTGGTAAGCCCCAAATTTTCTGTGGGACTGAGATTAGGATTGCAGGCTAGTTAGCGTAGTACTTTCATCCCCCAAAGAAAAGATAATACTTTTGTGGTGTACACTGTGTGAAGAGTGGCGTCCTTTCAAGGTGAAATTAGAACCACTAGTCACAGAAGAAGAAGGACAGCAGACGGTACTTTTGAGTCCAAACACAAGATCCGGCGTGTTCTTTCAAGGTGTACTCGCGTGAGTTATGATCAATCAGAGATTTTATGTACTAAGTTCGATTCTCAAGCCTCCACCCAATAATCGGCAGTACTGGCCGATGAATGAAGAAACACACGAAATCTGTCCACTATTCTATTAGGAGAAGGAAAGAAGCAAACATATATTAAGTTAATTAGAGAGAAAGGCCATGGGGTCCAGTGAACAGTGATCAGGCTCCTCGGGTAACTCGTGTTATTCGAGGCAGTTTCTTCCAAGACCACTTACGTTGCGAAAGCTACTGAAATCTGTCTTTTCTGTCTGATCTTATGTAATCGGAAGTGGATTTGTCAGGGGATACCTTTACTCTGAGCCCAAATCAGTGGGATCAACAGCGAACCTGTGCAATTATTCTAATGGAAGTGCGTGATGCAACGGATGTTAACTGACCAACAACTTACCTATCCTATAGCCACTTCATTCGAATGTTTTCTGACTCTACCATCATATTTGTGGGGAGAACCGTACTGAAGGATCGAACAGCGGCAAGCTCGAGTATATCACCAAACGCAAGGCCACCATTCAGTAATAGCCTGTCGGTCAGTTATTATCAGTGGTTCAAATTACACGACTATACTCGGTTTAATATTGAAAAGAGCCTCGGCGAAGTAATTTGCCTTCGGCATTTCTTCCTCACCTTAAATACAAGACATTAAAATGGTTACTAATAGATAATAGAGGATTGACTAATATGAACTGAACACAACCTACAAATGCTCGGATCTTCCACATTCCCTCTGGTCGTTTCAGTCAGCTCCTTTTGGAAAGAAACAATAGACTCGAGATTCTCTCTAATTAGAGTTTGCCAGTAGTGAGGTAATCAATGCGGAAGATAGTACATTAATGAATCACGGGGTGGAGTGTATGGCTCAAACAAACAGTTCTATAGAGGGTAACTCAACAATGTATCAGTGATGATGATCAAAATAATCAATATGGTCTGTGTTTAATGTTGTTCCAAACACAGTTTTGAGTCGTGGCACTTTATAGGTTGATAAATCCGCTCACTGTAATTGTGTCAGGCTGAAGAGAAGTGATAGAAAATATATCTATTCACATCTGATACTTACACCGTAGTTAAATGTAAACGTTAAAAAATAAAAATAACTGCTCCCATGTTGCGAACTAACCATCAGTTAACGCACAGAGTAAATTAATGACAGTTAGATCATCTCAGATTGAACGCCACCCACACTTGGTTGCTGTCTTTGAATTCAGAGAAGCCTTTCTGCTAGTCTACTTCAAAAAGAAGCAATAGACTCGAGTTTTGCTCTTAGTAGATCTCCTCAGAGGCGCATAGTCTTGTCTTGATCGGAATTTGCACCCAGTTTCTCGTATGTATAAGACTAACATGTTAGCCACAAAGTCAATAACTTCACAACAGGCCTGATCTGATATCTTTTGTGAATAGTGTTCATTTTGGATGAAGAAAAAGCGGAATAGCTCCGTTCAGCAGAACCGATAACCCTGTGACCAGGAATCCTCAATTAGATTCGAGCGACTGGTTTAATTTAACAAACTAAACAATTGTTTCTATGGTGACTGAGGTTCAAAAATTTAGATTACTTCAAATTGAACACCACTGTTATTTGATTACAGCCATTTGAATAGAAACGTTACGATTAAGTGTGGGTAGTGTTTAACCTGACAGATTGAATATAACAAGTAGACTGATGGTCATACTGTGCAAACTCATCAATTTAGCGCACAGCTGGGAAGAGAACAAAAATCAGGTTTCTACTTCATACTCTGTATTCATCCTGTTCGTCTGTTTTTGTGAACTACTCAAATAGCACCCGGTTATTTCCAGCGTGCGAATACTGTTGAACCGATTAGTTTACCTAGAGTGAACACTAAAGAAAGTGAATTGTAGAGAGATGAGAAGTTTCATTACCATCAAATAATCCTTAAAATCGATTCTTTTTCCAACTTGTCTTTTTGAACACAGATGAGTTGTCACATATAACTGGACAATACGGGAAGATTGTGCGTATTAACTACTGGCAAATGTTGCAAGAGTTAGTCAAAAACGAATCGACCCAGACGCGGGTTAATCAACATTTAATTCGCCGCGAAAAGATGGAGACAATGACTAGGACGTTGAATTCGATATGGAACAGTGAGTCTACTAACGTACATCATTCATTAACTCTAACAGTACAGTACATGTACCGCCCAGACCTAGACAGTATTCGTACGCTTAGCTGCCCAATGGTCCTCGTAGTAAGCAGAGAGTATTTGGGTTGAACCAAGTTCGCGTAATCTGCGTACCGTACAGTTTGTTAGGTGGGCCATATGTCACGCGGAGGATGTAAAGAATGAGCATATTCTCACTGACAGATCATCAATAGATCTTAGTAAAACGCAGTTTCAGCGACCAACCTAATCATCAGCGATGTATTACCAACATCATATATTACAAGATGAACGCGTCAACCTCCCATTTTGGACGTACGTGAGAATCACCACCTTGTTCACCTCACAGATGATGCAGCGCGTACAGTCAACTAACAATTCACAAAACCGAAATTCTAAAATAAACAGTGAAAATGAATAGAATCATTGGATTTTTCCTCTATCCACTATGCGATTATGCTTACCAGACTAAAAATCAGGGGTAACCTTTAATTGGCCAGTTTTATGCTTGTATATAGTATACTTGTGTGCATCCTTCGGGGGACACTACATCGCACTCAATTAACATTGTTCGCATTTGTGTGCCTCTGTGCATCCAACTTGTGAGCTAATACTCTCAGATTGGGATAAACAGTATGCCAACGAGATATTCGTGCATCGGACAAGGAAAGAGAACCATTATGGCAGACAGAAGAAAGAACTGAAAAGAAAACTTAGAATGGAAGTCAATAATCATGTACGCCTCAAGTGGATATAGAGAAAGATAATAAATCATTCGAATTTCTAAGGGAATAAACTTATTATAAATTCCAATACAGTTTCATCCGGGAAAATCGCTACTGTTCTTCAATTTGACAAGTTAACAGCATTTATGGTGTCGATAGATTTTGTCCTAACTTTTCAAGTCTTTAAATTTTCTACGGTTGCGTTATCTTTTTGACTTTCCTTTGAGTGAAGTGTCTTCATGTGTGACTGTAAGATTTTATTTAAGCTAATCAGAAATATTGCTGGAGCTCAGCTGACTGTTGTGAAATCACCCGTCAAATCTTTCATTCCGTCTCATGTGTTTATGGTTGGTAGATGGGTTCTCGAGTTTGAGAAGGTAGGCCGGATCTGTACAATCTATGTTAACATCCTGCCTACACCTTTACTCAACATCCAGAAATGTCAATTTCTACGAAACCGCCTTAAGTAAACATTGGGACATTACATGGTGATGTAGCCGAGAGGCTAACACTATCTTAAATATTTACTAACACATACGGCACGACAAAATCTTCTATCAAATTATCAAAAATCCACAAGAAGAGGATATATATATATACATATTAGCTGCTGGTATACTTGGACAAGACGCCTAATTTTTAGTAAATCTACTGAACGGCTCAGTAGTGTGGTAACTTCAGTATACGGTGATCGCAAGATTCAATATTCCCATCCCCTGATCTATGTCTTTTAGCAATATCGCTGAAACATTAATCACACTGTGCAGTGCTCATATGATCCATGCTGAGTCACACAAACTGGAAACTGATGTTCATCTATTTACTTTGTAACCGGTCAACGTTCATCGATCTATCTACCTTTGGGACTTAGTGATTAGGCCGATACAGACAATCGGTATCAAAGGTATTGAAGACAGACATGAAAGTTGTGCAAACAGGCATCGAACGGGCAGAAACGTGTGTGATCAAACATCAACTGTTAGAGATGGGGGCCATAACATTAGGAAAAGGAATGCAGAGAGGTTATGTCTAGGTGTTACGGCAGCGAATTCATTTACTTCCGGAAGTACGTGTCATAAGTTGTCACAGTTTTTAGCTCTAGTACACTGTGACGAAGTTTGAACATCATTTTTCAATGACAGAGGTTCACCGCCTTGATTGTCTTGATCTCCTCACTCAAAATAGTTCTCAGAACAAAACCAAGTTAGTCATGATCGATAGCTGGTTTCTGAAGCACAGGCACTGTGGTTATTGTGTTGATGATACCGCGGTTCAGCCAAAAGACATGCATACTGGGTGGTCCGATTAGCGCACACTGAAACCGCGAACGTTCTGGAACTATTCAACAGGTATTTTCGCAGTGGACACCCCATTCCCACCAGCCGTGGTTGTGTAATATTCATCCCTTTAATGAAATCGTACACTTTCTAAGGAATTTTTCTAGCGATTTTTGAAAACGTTTGACTTACGCGAGCCAGGCGCTATAAAGTGTTCTGTTCGTCTTTCTGTCGATAAATGTTGACCATATTGAATCTGCCAACAGGCCAGCAATGTTTTCAAACGTCAGCTATCATTTTGACAAGGTGGTCAATGTAATCCATAAACATTTGAACTGTCTTCCATTCAAAGATAAGCGTTTGCCTTCGTTTTTTTTTTAAATCTTAACTTCTTCCTAAACCATGTCATGTTCATAATTATTTCCATAAAAAGCAGTCTGAATGTTTGTTATGTAAGAAACTTTCTCGAGCCGGACACACTAGACAATTATCACTGTTTGTTGTATTTTCTAAGCAAGTTTGTAAAGCATGTATTTGTACATGTGTCCCAAAACCATTCCGGCTTGATTTTTGCGTAACTCAACATCTAGTTAAATACGTAAAGTTAGTAAAAATTGTGTTTAGTGAATATTTTAGAACGCATTTAAAGTGTATGTCAGAGAGCAGTTTTTCAAAGCTTCTGCAAAATGAAATTTACCGTACTAATGAAGTTGATGAAAATGAGAAACACGGTTTTCTGCGTTATTGACACTAGAGTTAAGACATGAACTGCAAACTCTCTGTACAACATACCAGTAACAAATCTTGGTCCCACTAATTGGGATACTATTGAACCAGTACATGTTGTTATTTATTTCCGCCCTACAACTTGTAATGAATAAGTAAACTGTGTGTAAGTTTTTGTTCAAATTCGATATTTTAGCAATTAGAAGAACTCTACTATTTTTCTTTTACCACTCCAACATGCACACATTAAGTGTACATGCGAGCACAGTATCGTGAAGCTGCGTATACGGCGGTGCACGTTTTACAGAAGGTAGATGCCATTTGGCCGGGGTCGAAGCCAAGTTCGCTGAAATGGCGGTTCGAAGCAGATCTTTGCTACACAATCGGCATGTGCCTAGACGGGCTAGGTAGGAACAAAGCCGCACTGACGTTTTTCCAAATGGATGCACGGATAGCAGAGCACGCGTAAGTTGATTGCTGAGTGTGTTTAATTATGTGGTACTCAGAATATCGTACTTTTCAACAGTTCATTGATAAACTTTAGGATCAAAATTCCCTCGTACTTTGGTGGAAATGACCACAAGCAAGTTGTCGCAAGCAGTTGACTTGATGGAAATATAGACAGTTATTCAGTGAAGCAAATGAGTACTTAAAAAGGTTAGTATGTAATCAGTCGGTTATGATCGCTCAAGTAAAGTCATATGCAATACTGCGATCAGTTCAGTAACGAGAAAATAACGCAGAGGATGGAAAGAGGTTTGACAGTACAGCCGTTCTTTTCAATCTGACGATGTGTCCTAAACCTGGTCATCTAACAGATCAGTTGTTGAATTATCATGTGCACTGCGGTTGGACTGTACATAAAACGATTAGACTTTCATCACAAATCAATTTATGTTTCTACACAGATCAGTCAACTCACAACAAACTATCTATGATTTGGTAGAGTTTACAGATGTCTGTTAGTTTAATGGAACCAGTACACGACCTTATGATTTGGAAGCACAATTAAGAAAATGTAAGATAGCCACTTATCGAAGTCTGAACAATCTCATCATGTAACAGGAAAGGAGTATGTGTCTCGTCATCTCATGCACATAACAGAGCATATTAGCTATGCTTAAGTCGTGCTCACTAACGTACTACCAGGCTATTCACAAATTAGTCTGCTAAGAAGGGATTTCAGCATAAAATCGGAATGGCAAACACAGATTGTATCCATAATTGTATTAAACAACACTTATAGAACCGTTTAGATACAACTGTTCTCCTTGAATACCCGACTGTCCGCTGATAGGTGTTCTTCGTGCAAAACGTTGGCGTAACTACCTGAAATATGAGCACGAAAAATCACCTCGAATTCGATCCATTCACGCATGCCAGTTTCGATACTGCGTTACCATATATAAACTGAACGTGAAACATATTCAACCAGTGTACGATGAAAACCTATTTTTTCTTTGTTAGAAACGCTCACATACGTGCGAGGCAAGTGCAGCAATGAATCACAAGACACCCTGTCGGTCACATATGGTGACCAGGAGATGTTTGCCCTTCTAGGTTGATAGTGAACCTCAGTGGTCAAAAATATATTCGAATATTTAAGATTATCTTCGTTCAAGGATGGCTGAGGAAAATTGGCTACTGATAAGGACCTAACATACCTATGACTCCGTTCACAATTCGGTTATGGACCTATAAGCCTAGACCGTGACAACGAGGATTTTACGACTGATAGGAAGGTTGACTCCGAATATACCACAAAAGTTCGCATTCGCCTATTTACTGTTTTCAGATCAGATCGAATTAAAGTACTTGACATCGAAAGTAAAAACAAAAAGTGGTCGTTCACCACGTAACGAGAGGTCAGGATATCGTATAGTCGGCTACTTCAAGATCAGTAGAACGCAGGCGCTGAATGTCTCGAAACGAAAGTATAAATAGGAGATTGATGAAATGTACACGATGATAATCTGCAGGATTTTCTATAATTTGGACGATATGTGTACGGTGACCTGGTTATTGAGTATACCACTGGTTTCTCAAAACGTTTCCCTTCTAAATATACTACTGTCGTACTCAAATTTATGAGAGGCTGAGAATAAAGTTTAGCCACTTCGGTTCAGACCGTTCACAGCGATTGACGGGTGCATTTCTAATCCCGGCAGATAGAAAAAATCAGCTCGTGTTTATTGGCGAAGAAGATAGTGCAGGTACCGACAAGGTCCTAAGATACAGATTTACAAGTGCTGCGAAATGAGGCAATATATGTGTCGAACCAGTGAGGCAGAGGAAGCTTCGGCAGGTGCTCAAACACTATGATACACGCGAGATTTTAGTGCCGAAACTTTGACAAACACACGCACGATTTTTAAAGATAGACACCGTTTGCTACTTTTCTAACCAAGTGTACTTTCTTATTATCATTGGCCGAAGTGAAGGAACAGTGGGTGGTTGACATGTGAAACAACACACATTTATCGCGACTCTCTCGAGGATTAAGAGAGGTTACTGTAAACAGTCAGTCTCAATAACCATTAGCGAACCGCCGGCGGAAAGTAGTTCGTATGCTTAACTGTAACCTCAGTGCTGTAATCACGAGAAATGGTGGATCAATGGTTAGACGAACATTTTCTCACCTACTCACGGATCATGGGTTCGAGTCCACTTGCGCAATGTGCCCATGTGAACAAACTAAATCAAAACAGCTATTCGTAGATATTTCGGCCGATGTTCACTGACGTCAACTGTCTATAAACAGCTGTGATGCTTGGACACTTTCTGGGTACACTATATGCATGATGGTGTCTGTTCGCCTATACGTTTGCATATATATATATATATATATATATATATATATATATATCATTTTGTTTTCCGTTTTCAGGGACATTATTTTGGCCAAGAAACGAGCTTTGGACAATATTGGTCGAATGTATGCTGTGTTAGGAAGGTATAAAGAAGCGCTCGTATGGTGAGTCAAAAGTCAAACACTATTCTTCAATAAATGTTCTCTCCATTCCTTGAAAGTAGAAACCATTCTTAGACACTCGCAATGATCGAACTGTTTGTTGATGAAATTTATGTTTTACTCTTGCTTGTAGCAAAGTTTATTGTCCCACCTCCCGGTGACTTACACAATTGAACAGTGCGTGGGTATAATTTGCGAAACGCTGGTCTCCATACCAAACATTGCAAACTTTCTAGACAGACTGTGGAAATATCCGAAGCTAGGAAACCCGATATACCCAGTTTTTAAAAACGAAAATGCCCCTAGAACAACTGTATCAGTATGCCAATCTATCGGCCTCTCCAAACACTTCAGTATGCATTGTGATAACAAAAATAGGAACAAAATATTTTCAAACACAATGAACAGTGGGAGATTATAGGTGATAGTAACTTCTAATCGTTTGTCAACAATGAACACTGCATAAAGTTAGAACGTTTTAAGGTACGAACACCACGAATAGCAGATGCCAGTTAATCAAACAGTAACAATGCCTACTCGCAACTGATTGTTCAAAAGATTTAATGCCACATTCTCGAATATCTCACTAGTTTAGTTCACATCTTAGTTTACCTAAAACCTAAACCATAAACTGAATAATTCCACCGTTTCCCCCAGTCATCACTTCGGTTAACTTTGGCTCCTATCATTTACTGCTGTTCCCTCAAACACATCTATGCATCATCATCACTCTAGTACAGCCGAAATCTCATATGTATGCAAAGGCCAATCGAAACTACCTTTCTTTCACACACTTTCAGTAAGCACTTCTGCGGATCATAGGATATGTACGTGTTTCAATCCGTCTGCTTGTATTCTGGCGACTGTGAATGTTTACAGGTTGTATCCATAAAGTACTTCAATTGCGTACTTCAGTATCCTTTGCTGGCATGATACACAGGATATTCCATTCGTACGTCTGATGGTGAGCCATTGAGGAACCATACAACAACGGGGAAGGTAGTGCTCAAAAATTCGATCTTTCTATTTGTCATGTACCACTATCAGAATTTATTGTAATAGTCGACCTGGTAGAACTAATAGCTGGTACTGAGCTAGTTTTGGTCAAATACCAGTCTCGAAGTAAGAGAAATAGAATACCGGAGGCTGTGGATACAGTATTTCAAATTACGTGCACTTTTGCAGATAGCAAAACGTAAAGCAATGGATTAGGGAATGTGAGACAGACATGTTCAAGTTACTGCGCCTACTCCCTGTGCTTGAGTTTCGGAGGTCTTGCCTGTTTGGCAATTGCTGGATCAATGACTGTAAGGTAAGCAGGGCGCTGCTGATTGGCTATAGTCCTGTCATTACATTCGGTGGACACATGATCATGGCGTGCTGCTGTTTGCAGACTATTAGCCCGCAACCTGTGACCACCATACTTACGTAATATTTTCATGCAGGGGTCATATACCCCAGTTATCAGAGACGAGCACAGATATGTTCAAAAAAGATTGTTGCTCACTTAATGCATCTGCTTCGAAAGCAACCAAGCTCTCTCGAGAACCCACTAATATGACCCTGACATGGCAGATTTTTATGACTGACTGACCACCGTCATCTTCCTTCTACTGCATTTGCACTGAACGGTGCGTTTCATTTCTAGATGACAGGCGAAAATGTTTCTGTTCCTTTGACATTATGAGGTTAAGTGAGTAGTTTGGTCCGAAATGGTAAGCTCAATGATCTCGTTCAAAACGAAGAACGAATTCAGTATTATTGGCCGGTAGCTGCCTGAGATTTTTTCACAGAACACTAACGATGCTGCAGAGTTTATGCAGACCCAAGCCGTTATCTGCCCACTGGGACCTCAGTGAGCATATATGAAGGTGATTTCTCAACAGCAACTAGTCTCTCTATCAGGCAGAGGGGTTCGTTCGGTCATGACAGTTCTCAGCATAGACCGACAGAAAACTACACATCCCAGTGGAATCACCTTTGTAAGTACAAAATGTACACCTGTGTAGCACGCTCATTTTGACTACTCGATTTACAGTATAACATCCGGTTTATACTCGGATTCGGCTGACCTGATAATACAAAACTATCGTAAGTGCACTTCGTAAAGTACCTGTCAGTTGACAGACCGAATTAGTAGATAGTTATATGCAAAATGGCTAATTACACGTTGACTAGCCAGTTCATACACTGTTATTATTTACCATGCGAAGGTAGCAGATGTTTGTCAATCTACTTAGAGATTGTGTAACAGCGGTACTTAAAGTTATTCAGGACAAAATAGCTAGAGTAATGGAGCTAAGTTATTTGGTCAGGGCAAACGGTACATCCGTTGCTGACAAACATAACCAGGTCTCAGTGATATAACGTCAACGTCTGCTCATCCGACTCCACTGAAATATCTGTACGAAGGTAAGCTTTGTATAGTATTGATAGTATTGATAGTATTGATTTTGCACCTACTCATTACTTAGCTCAGCTAGTGCGATTCAGTTGGTTTGAACCATCCAGTGCGCGCATACGAAGGTTGTGCCAGGACCGTCTGTTTACACCACCAGATGGATCAAGTGACAATGAAGATTTGGGAATATTTTGCCTGTTCAGCAGTGCGCCTCTTTAATTGGTTGATCGGTAGAAAAAGGTGTAGGCTTTCCGATACATTGTAGTATCCATGATATGCCGCAAAGCATTCAATATCAAGGTGTCTTGATACTGAAAATGAGGGGCGTAAAAGAAGCTTTCATTGAAAGAAGCGACCAGCACTCGTTGTGTTGTGACCGCAGAAGACGCTTGGTCTGCAGAGTTGTTTATCACTCGAACTCCCATACTGGTTACTTTAAAAACATAGGACCACGAACACGTATTCCCATTTACACGACTGATGTGCGTGCACAATATTCCGACAGTCGCTTCTGGTCCGTCGTCTTCCTGACGTTTAGGTCTGTCCTTCAGTTCCCGAATGAATACAGCCTCGTTTGTGAGTAGTATACTACTCACAATCGAGGCTGCCTGTTACACACACGCCATTAGTTGAAGTGCTAACACAGCCAAATTTCCTTAGATCTGTTCAAACGACGAATGCTTACCGGGAATGGCCACTTTAGAGCGGCCATTGTACCCGGTACGGTATCCCATGCTTCCAAATCCTGTCACCTGCCACATATTGGATGTGATCACAGTAGGCTGTAGGCCAAGCATAAGACAGTGTGGCAACAGCGAATTTTGGTTTTGCCCCTCCATGTGTGAGATGTTTGTGTTCCGTTGTCACTATGAGAAGATCTCGGTATCGGCAACATGGAAACCAACGTTTCCGCTAAAAGCCATGATGTCGCATATGAAGCCAAGAAATATCCCCTATAAAGTTCACGGTCAAACAGAAACTACGGGGACAGAGTGAAAATACTTAATCACGGAGGTTGCTCTCAGCATTCAGTACGGTAAACATTATCAATCCGTCAAACATGCATGGATTAGCTAATTCCAAACGTCAGTTTATTCCGTGGTACTAAGACAATTTTCAATAGGAATTTCACGGCTTTAGATAGAATTTTGTCGTGGGAGGTGACGCTGATGAGAAAACATAATCAATTTTAACAAATCATTAGTACGTACCATGCGGGCAAGAGTGAAAGTTCCATAAGTTACATAGGAAATAGTCTTGGATACCACATTCAGAACACTATGGTAATTTAGAAGACTTCATGGAAATGGTCGATCCAAAAAAACACTGGCGAGAAAACGACGGTGAAATTTTGTCTGCGACCACCACCATACTCGAAATCATTTCATCAACTTTAAATGTACATATGCACATTGCAAAGACTGTTAATTAACACGTGGATCCGACCTACCTGTACCCATGCTGTGATCCCAGTACAAGGGTGGCACAAGCAATACACGGGTTAAGCATGTAAACCAAACTTGTCACAAAACCACTCATTTGCACGCAGTATTCGGCCTCAGACAGTCTCGGCTACCACAGATGTCAGTGCTCAGTTCCATTGAGTAGCAGGGACCGTTATGGGTGATGCTGCACTTTGAGTATCCTTCCTGCAGTCTTCTTATGGCTTGTACGTTGTCAAAAAATATGCCCTGCACCTGCTACTGAATAGCCGCGGTATGAGTAGTATAGTACGATTGCTCAACTCCATTGCACCCGTTCTGAAGCCGAGGCGCGGGAAGCAACAATAGATTTGGCAATGAGACATTGCGCATAGCATGGTATCCCGTAGTGTTGGAGATTGTGTCCAAAATAATTGAAATGTATCCAGTGTTGCTGTGATGAAGAGCACTAGGTTGGCTGAAAGGGCAGTCAAACCTGTGTTGATTATTTTTGTCTAATAAGGTTCATAGAAATATCTGGGATTGCCTTGCTTCTCGAAACGTACTGGTCGGAAACACACAATTTTCTTGTCTAGATTTAATACACATATTATGCAGTATTCACATTGCCACCCACAACACACGTTAGCGATTCGTTAAGAAGGGTTGGGCTTGGTAATCAACCATGATGCGCAAAGCTTACATAGACGTCAGTAGCTAGACATACTGTGTTCTAAGTGTGCGTGGATTACATGTAATTCGCAGAGTACCGTCACGTATGAGGTGTCATCTGGTGCGTACGTGATTAGCTAATCATACCGATCCGACTGGATTGTGAAGACAACATGGACGCTCGACCATCTCCATTCTTCATCTGAGTTTCTTTTCTGACGAGTAATTTTAGTGAGGGATTATTTTAGTTCAGTGTGTAGACGATACTGTGTTATCATACTACTGTTTCCATAGGTGCACGTTACAAATCCAGAGTTCTCCATTTTTCCTAAATGCGGAAACGGTATTTCAAATCACAAGCCTCTCGATACTTCTAAACTCTATATGTACCCTTCATAGAATACGTTTTCGAACTGCTTGACAAAAAATTAGAGTAGTGATCAGAATAAATGCACACGCTTTTTCACAGCCGTAGTTTACCCAGATTAAGCCACATCGTCTGTCCACAAACCATATTGGACCAAGTTGTTTTCTTTTCCTTCGTTTACCGACGGTATCATTGAGAATCAGAGGTCTGATCTAATCAGGGTTACGGGTTGAACACAGGCTGTTTCGGTTCGATACAATTGATTGATTAAACTCTGTCCATCCGTTCATTCTGTAGCGTCCCAGTGGAGCCCAAGGGACTGTGTGGCAGATGTGTGGAGTGTAGAAATTGGGGAACGCTAGAAGTTGACCAGCCAGGTCGAGTGGACAAACTTAAAGTTCTGGTATTCTAGCAATATAAGGATAAATTGATAATGACGCAGAAGGTGATGTCCAAAGTAAGATGTTTGAAATAAAAGTTCGGAAAACGGATGTCACATTGACAGCATACGCTTATACTAAAGAAATAGGCTTCATAGTCACATTGAACGATGTGACTTACTACAGCCATATGTTTCAATGGCAACACTCATTTCACGAGAATAACTGTCCTATACATAATGTTCTCCGAAGCGATTGCGCTTTTAATAATTTCCACGAGACTTCCCATTCTTGTCTACTTGCTTCATCATTCGCTCACATACGGTGCTTATGCACCAGATGTCAGTAGCTTGCACGCCGCGTACATGGAGTGTATGGATGAAGCTAACGTAGGAGGATCTGTCAGTATCGAAGATCAAGTAACAATTGTTCACTGTAAATGGGTGTTCACGAAGAGCTGCCTTACAAATTGAGCTCATACCTCTAGTTTACGCCATGAACTCACAATACATCATCCTGGTAACAGAACATCTGGAAGAGTAATGTACTGGGGCGAAAATCGTTTTTCAGTCGCCAAACAAACTTCAGGCAGGAAAATGCCTAATACATGGGAGCTAAAAGTCTTTTATGTTCGATCCAATCCACCTTCGGTTTAGATATCGATTCACACATGTTGAGGTCTGTGCGTGCTTTACAAGTTAATAATTCTGTCTGATTTTCTGTACGTTTAAACCTAGGACTGGGAATCTTGCACTCCGAGCCTTGATTTATCGATGAAACAGTCATAAGACGCATGTATGACGACATCATCCGGTTGGAGTGTTGCAACCTCTCATCACATGAGGAAAAACGGAAAACATCTTTCGCGCTTTCCGTTGTGATGACAAAGCTGGTTGTTTTTATTACCATCAATACAGTAAAATCAATCACACTTACTCCAATACCTTACGACGTTTCCAAAAAGACAATTTGGGGACTCCCCTTCTTGCGTCGACTGAAGCTCGTTTATTCATTCATCATGCCATTAGTGCTTCGTACGTCAAACCAGTCCACAGTAAAGTTGCTTCTGTCACTAACGCAACCGAATGTCATTAATAATTCTAGGAAATTTAAGTTTCAACCCAAAGTAAGCAGTGTTTTATTGATCACCGATCCAACAGAATGACATTATCTTTTTTTTGCACTTCAACCATTATGCTGGTTTAACATTTATTAAATTGTGCTTTACAGAGGAATTCAGTTTCCGTTTCGACTTAAGACATACAGCGTTTCTAAATGCAGTGGGAGATGATTTTGATAGTCAACGTATGTCCCACATTACTGACTGTTCATCGGTATCTTAGTTTCTTTTGTAAGACATACGCTAGTCCACCCGATTAGTGCATGTAAGCATAGTTGGGCCTCTACAGCCTGTTAGCAATTCCACGTAAGCTCAACTAAGTATTGATAATTTTGTCATGTCTTAAATGAGATCAGGGGGACAGTGATGGACACAGATATCTTGTGAGAGGCTGGATTGAATTAAGCTCCTGCTCATGGCAAAAATATGCATCAGTATGAGCTAACTTAAAGTCGAGTTAGTTTTTTCAAAAGTGGTCATTGAAGAGGTCTATGCGAGTGCGAAATCTATGTTCACGTACACAAGATACGTGAACCAACTCCTTTACCACTTACTAACAATAAAACGTTGTTAATCGTGAATAACCTTGTGGACACGGACAACAACATGAAAAGAAAGAGCGTACAATGTGAATTCATCTGGCGAACTTCGTGCTCTCTTTGTGTTAATCGAACTGACAAAGGAGACAGTTTGTTTCACAAGAACGATCCACCTTCAGACAGGGAGGATTAACAATAAAAAATATGCAATCAGACTTATAGGGCTAAATTTATTTCCACCTACCAAACCAGTCAGATAAGTAGAAAAACATAACAGTTGGATAGGTGATCATCGTTATCCAGTAACGCACTTTTTTCTACCCACAAGAAAGTTATATTACTTGAGCCAACCGACAATTCTTCTAAACTAACATGCGGCAATCTATGTTTTCTTGTGTAAGAGACTAGTGACTGGTTCTAAACAGAAAACCTTCTTTGTGAAATATTTTGATTCCCTCATCTTAAAGTGATTTCGATTGGATGGCTACTTTGGAGGGTCAAATTTTTACCAAAAGACAATACAAATGAGTACTTAGACCGTACAGAATTTTCATGGGGGCAGCTTTAGGAAATTTAGCCTGGTTTACAAAAACAGGAGCGTACCAGGAATAATAATGGCGAGGTAGCTTTGGAGCTGCAGCTTATTATCACTAGATGACAATACAGAAGCAAAAATGTATTGAATACAGCAAGTAACAAACCTTGACTTTACGGTTCACCAAAACACGGTCAGTAAAGGGTGGTGTCCATTATTTTGTTCTCGAGAAAACAAACTATCATGATTTATCCGTTAAGAGTTGATCAGTGACTTGCTCCTACACTTGACAGGTATCCGTAGTATGTCATTCGACACAGACACAATAACGTTACTATACTTGAATATTTTACGCGCTCAACTTATAAATTGTTTTTCACCTACGCGCTTAATGAACAGGCTGGGGCTGCAAGACAGAGCAGAACCTTCTGGACTGGATTTCAGTGGGTAGTTGTCTATATATCATCAGGCTTAGCATTTTAGTCAGTCAGTGGATACACTGTTTACTTGTCATATCTGCATAAGTTCCAACAGACAGTAGTACGGATTGTATGAAGAATGCTTTGTACGATACTCTCTTTTAAACTAGACACTCGGACATCATTGTGCTTGCCAGTGAAATGAACACAAAGTTTTGAAAATTAAGCTGATTGTTAACAAGCTCCAATCATGATGATTCATCAGTAACCGGAGAGGTTGCCTAGACTGTTCATTTGACCAGTATTTAGCATGTGATCGGCGATTATCAAAACCGGTTTGCGCTATCACGATAACGTTAAGCCACACCACAAAATGAGTCCTCAGGTTATGTGGAGACGTGCTGCTTCATCTTTAGAGGAACATCGCGCATTCATGTCAGTTTGAGAGCTGCAGTCGTTGCAGTTGGACTGGGAGATATGATTAACAGTGGACAGCTCCATTATCCACGTACGACCTTTAATGAGTGCGGGTGGTCTGGCGTGACTGAGCTACCACAGTGAGGTCGCATGTTCGTCGTGTAGACATCATCGTCTTGCCTGCTCTGTAACACAGCTTCATGCTTACCGGTTTTCTTCGAATGAATCATTTTCATTGATAAATGGATTGAGAATAACACAACGTTACGAGCAAGTTGTAATACTCTACGTTTCAACCACCTCGGGTGGCCTTCCTCAGGAGTGTTGTAATCGAAATCACATTAACAAAGGAACAGAGGTCACATGGGATTTGCCGTGGTAGATCATTCTGCGCTGCATCTGAACTGATTGGCCTAATCCTTTGCCTATTAAGTGGGGGTGAGACAGATGTAGATAAGACGCGTCTGTGTCTGGTGTTGTTTATCCATCCACTCCACACTGCAGACAGGGGTTTGCTATCATTGCGATTAATGCAGGCGTGTTGTGTGTAAATCGTGAGGGCTTCAGCACAGTATCGCTCTGCATGGGAAGACAGGCCCTTGTGAATCATTTGGGCTTGATCAAAACATACGTTGTGATTCTCTGACAATTCATGAAGTGCGATGGCCGAATCGTTCTCTAGTTTGCGAAGTTGAAGTGCATCTTTAGGAGGATACCTCGTGTGCCTTTTGTGTTCGGCAACACGTACCTTCAGTTGTCTACTTGTCTCCCCAATGCAACTGATATTGCAATCACCGCATTTGATTTCGTACACACAGTCTGTCTGATCACCTACAGAAACTGGATCCTTCGGATGCATCACCAGTCGTACTAAGGTATTATCTAGCCGGAATACGGTCCGTATAGCGTACTCAGAAAGTATGGAGCGAATTTTTTCAGACGTTTGTCCACGATACGGTATTTGCACGGTAGACTTGAAAGTTCTGTTCGTTATGGTCCCCTCCTTAGTTAACATGCGTTTAATTGTATTCTCAATAAACGCGTTTGGATATTGATTAGCAGCGAGCATTTCTTTGATATGCGTAATTTCTGCTGTTCTTGAGAGTTCTGTGGTGCAGATCTTATTAGCTCCATTAACGAGGGATTTGATGACCGTTCTCCTCATGCCGATTGGATGTGACGAGTTAAAGTTGAGGTACCGAACAGAGTGAGTTGGTTTGCGGTACACTGAAACCTGAAATCTCTGTTGCTCATCAACTTCCACGAGACAGTCTAGAAAACTTCGAGTCTGCCATGACACTTACTTTACATCACTTGATAACTAGTGGAGATTGGCGTACATTAAACGAACTCCACTTACAAGTTCATTGTGTCAAATGTGAAAATGGTTCACGTTCTGTAAAACAAAGTACATCACTAAACAGCGATTTTGTTAGGCGGGAAAAAACGGTCGAATTTAGATGCGGTCCACCCCAAATAGGTTTCCCACGTACCGATAAACTCACAGCGCCACCCCTTAGGCCATTTAGTGCAGATGTTCATAGGAGCGACAGTTTTTGATGGGAAGAGCCCAGCATACATAAACATTACTCGGTCGTTCTTTTCGTCTTGAGTAAGAATCAGTGTGTAATTCACATATCGCCGGTATAATAAGATATCCTACAAATGTATAAGATGGAGTTTTGGAATAGATAGAAAGTTCGATCAAAACTGACTCAGAGAGCTTGGCGAAACTGTGTTTGTACCATAGTGTCTAAATAAAATTGAACAATTTCATGACGTAATTAAATCAACAGCTTTATATTACTGACTGGTATGTAAAATTTCATGTTATGAAACCGTAGAAATTCACATTAAAGTCAACCGGTTTGCGTAATGGTACACCTTTGGATGGTTAATTCAGACCAAGATTTAACATACTGTTTTCTGGACAATGACATACACTACTGATGAGCCTTAATAAGAAGGAAACTCGAGTCTAGTACTTCCTTTCGAAGCGGATCAGCCGAAAAACTTATCTGAATGCGGAGATTGTGATCAGTTGTGGATGAAGTTCGATTTGAAACAATGTTTTATTCCAGCTTCAACCTTTCAGCACACCAACCCAAGGCCATTTTTCAGACTCATCTTCAAGGTTAAACGCTGATCGTAGAACACTTTCTAATCGTTTAGCCAATACTCAATAGGACGAGTCGTCCACACATCAGTTTTCACTGGTGGTTCCGGTTTGTAACACATTGACAGTTCGCACAATCTTGAGCTCATACCACCCATAGGCTGTAAAACTGTGTATGACATTTCGTCCATGTGATCATGCAAAAGTGAATTTTGAAACAGTAGAGACTCAATTTCTCTGCCAACGCGATGTTGTCAGATCACTAATCCGGTAGCATCACTTTATCAATATATTGTCAATCATCCATACCAATATATATTCACAACCTTTGTCTGGCTCCCACATAGTGATCCTTCCACTTCACAATCTCATTGTAAGTTCGTTAATATTTATTGCAGAATAAAAGAAATTGTTGGGTAAACACATTGAGAAACTTGCCTATAATAGTTCAATGTGTTTATAGGCATAATCTATTCAGTTTTAATCCATTTTTGTTGTTATTTGTGTTTCATTTCTGTGTTTTACATTCCGGTTGATAAGAACATTCTGAATGTTACTAACATTATGTAAATTGGGTTTATTAAATTCATTATTTGAACACACCCATATCGCCCATATCACCCATATCGCGGATAGAAGTTACGAGTGTTTGATAAGTGAACTCAGTCAGCGAATCACGGCTAGGAACTATTATTTATCAACACCGCTTGAACAAGTTTTGTAAAATGGGTCGCATTTTAGCATTCACCGATAAATTACTATCATAAAACAAGTATGCTGTCAGCAATGTTTTGTAATTGTTTTATTGCTAATGATAGACAACTGATCTGGACTGAATGACATTTTGAAGCTTCTGACCCGTGTGTAATTAAGTTTAACCGAAACGTACAGCTTTTACATCATTAGTCTCGTAAGAGTGTTTAAAACAACCCATCTATTAAACATTTTTTTCTATTTGGAAACCCCCTACTGACCTTGAGGTTTCGTGGGGGTCGAAAAGGCTAAAGGACTTGCAGAATGTTTTCCTTCTGAAAATTTGTGCCTAGAGCCGGTTCCCCAACGTCGTAAGCGAAAGCATTATGAATAAATTACGTTTACTGTGAATAATCATTCCTGCTAATAGTCCCTTTTACTGTTCTAGTGGTATGGGTTTTCCACCTTTTCCAACTTCAGTTTGATCATCGAGCGATTGACAAACAAGAATCAGTAGGTGATGTCAGTTTGCAAATAAATCAGACGTGTGCCAAAGTGTATAGTCTGTGTATCATTGTCCATAAACATACATGTTAGAGAGCTGACCAATATGACAGCATCAGCAGATTGGTATCAGTGAGGTGGTTGAGCAGATAATTTGTTCAGTTGTAGAATAATGAATCACTTCTCTGATTTTGGTCAAACTGGGTTGTCTGACAGGACAGGAATACTTTCCACCCGGCAGATATTTTCACTCTGATCCACTTTATGGTTTTTGGTGAACGGATGAAAGTTGTTTATTGTTTTTGCGAACCAAAATATCAGTTGGTCTGAACGCATGAAAACCGACGTGGAGGGTGAGGAACTGGCTTGGCTACTGTACCAAATTGCCCTCTGTTATACCATGTTGGACGATTATAAGGAGGCGACTCGATATGCTCGAAACTGTGCCAACGTGGCTGAATCTGCGGGCTGTTTGAATTGGGCTTTGAGTGGCCACTTACTACAGGCGACGGTATCAGGTGAGTCGTGCACATATAATGTTGAACACGCATCTTAATAGGTGGGGGTAATATAAAGGTGAAACCAGAGGTGAGCAGGAACAACAGTCTTGGGACTTTGTTGGGGTCTGCACCTTCTTTAAGGCCTTTCAAGATGTAGACAGTCTTCCGAATTTCCCATCTATGCCTGCGTTTAACTGTACGCACCGTATATGTAACTATAAGGTTAGGATACTTATGTCTGATTGCTGGAATCTAGGCGGTACAATCACTCAGTCCTCAAGGGTGCGTAAACATTGCTGGTTGAACCGTCTACCGCAGATGTCTGTCACTCACTGGTATCTGTATCCAACTGTCATAACAGTCAGTAAGACAACTTGTTCAAATTTTGAAACATTAAAAGTGCTTTATAAACAATACCAATATGGTGTGGAAATCTGCGGTTACAGCTGAGTCAGTTCAAGATCTCATTCGATCAGAACTTACGCTGGCGTCCTCTCAGGTCTCGGGTTCTCTTGATCATCTTCTCAAGTGACGTTTACAGATCACGTGAGACACGTGGAGCCTCAAGGTCACTCACGTGCATCTGTATGATAGACGAGGTGGTTGAGTAATCGTTTCGGACGTGGGCTACTGACACACACTAAGCTGAGGAAACAACTGAAGCGGCAAGTTGTCGATTTGTTTCAAACTGGTACCGGAGGATACATGGAATCGGGAAGACATTGAGGTGTTTACAGGCCACTGTGAAACGATAAATCTCAATGTGTCTTGGTACCGCAGAGGTAAGTCGTAGAAAAAAATCTAATCTAGCTCCGTTTGGCAGAAATAACATCTTAGAAGGTTTTTTTCAGAGGGAACGTGACACTGACGCCTTAATGTCTGTAAACTGCGAATTTGATGGCAGTGGGTCGTTGTCGAGCCGGTTATTGTTGATATGGCATAGATGTTGAAAATATCAAGACCTCGGCAATCCAAAGTCTTGGTGTTCCGCCTCATAACACAGCAGTAACTTGCTGATCAGATGTATCGATAGCCTACTTTTGAAATGATGACTCATACATCCTATCGAAACTGTGATGGACTACTCAGGAAGTTTGCGAGTAATAAGTCATCTGAAGAAGTTACTGAAAACTACTCTCTAAGTGTCAGCTGGAGATAACATTATTGGTTCTTCCTGTGACAAAGTGGGTTAGAGAGAAACCGAAGCATTACCGGAGATCAAAGACGACCCAGTACCCAACTCCTGGCGAGAGCTGAGACAATGCTTGGGTTGCGCATGGCACGACGAACTATTTGAAAAGTAATTCAGCAAACCATATCTTTGATGTATGTTGTATTGCGATAAAGCAAGAGACTCAAAAGAATGAATGAAACGTAACATACACTTGACTTCATTGAAGATTAAATGAACGGGTAAAACCTAAGGCTAAAGCTACTGAAAGTCAGCTCAAGGTTCCCGATGCTTAAGTTGGTTCTCAGAAATAAAGAAGGTTTACGATCGAGATCTTTACTCCAACAGAATAGGCTCAGTTAACGGTAGTTTGGGCCAAACAAACTAAGTCAGAATCTTTATCTAAAGAATCAGCACAAACCGCCGGAGCGGATAAAGAGTACATAGCAAACTGGAGGAGAATTGGCACGGCAAGCATTATATCTACGAGAGTACGATATCACAAACATCCATGATCACGGAAAGCAAAATCGAATGGTGCTTTGACTGTCACGAAAATTAGAGTGAACAGTTTGATCTTGGAACAATATCTTAGAAAATCGGTGAAACCACAACGTCAAGGTCGAGGTCTCTGTTGGATAGTAGCTTCAATACTGGAGGAAACAGAAGTTCAAAGTAAACAGCTCGACAAGGAATCAGGAATACTTGGTTTACAGGGAAGTGACTGTTAAAAATTTAAACATACTAGGCGAACGCCGAAGCCATTCTGGTTCCGGTTCTTTCCGAAAAGACAAGCAAAGCTCAAAAACACTGAGGAAAAAGGTGATACTTGCTGGTCATTCAAAAAGATACGATCTTCCGAAGCTAACGACATTTTAGGCTGAGACAAAAACCACTGTAACGTCCTGCGTTCTGGCATGCCAGCTATGTCAACCGCTGAAAGTAGACAACTAAACTAAGCTGTGTCCAACACAGCTGAACACAGTGCCAGAGACTGCGATCAGTAGACGTTGTGACCATTCTCATTCACAGCTTAAAGTATCCAATTTACAATCGCACTGACTGAACACTGGCTGCGCTGGATTGAGGCAATGACTGTTCATGAAAAAAGGCCACTTCAGTGAGTGGAGTGGTGATGACACACAATGCAGCAAATCACGATGTGCCAAAGACAACCTGACGAATCAAAGTCCGTGTTTCGGAATGAGGAATTTTGAACAAACTGAAAAAGACTAGGTAACAAATGAATTCAACAGACCTCTTTTCATCTCCAATAAGGTGGGCTAACGGTAAAAAGTAGGTGGGCGACTACCGAGTGGTCGGTTGCCAAAAAGAGTCAACTCTGAATCGGCGCTGCCACTGTTATTATTGGCTCTACACGTGTCCACCCAAGCAAGTGTAAACAAAGCATGTATGACAGAAGCTGGTGGCTCCCAGTGAATGCAGGCAACGGATTTTGTCAACTTCGTAATCCATTTCTATGCAACCCTTAGAAGAAAGAGGGTTGACAAACGGAAATTAGGGAGCTGTTCAGGCCGACGCAATGAAAGCGAAATGGGGGATAAATAATTAATATGTACATAAGGCTTGAAAGATTAAATACAATGAATAATGTACCATACAGGAAGATGATCCGCGATCAAGAAATTTGCTAATTTTAGAACCATATATTGTTGGGTAGACTGTGACTTATTCATACTGTGAGTAACTATGAGGAAAAGGACCGAGGTCGTAGTATGCAGCCGAGAGGATGGTGCAACCCGCCGGAGAAAGTAACTGACGAAAAACGCTTAAGAGTTCGTAAAGCCTTACGGAAAACAGAATGAATTCACTAACAATAGGCAATGGGAGATGGAGTCTTTTGGAAGGGAGGACTGCTCATAATGCCCTTGGATAGCAAGTTGTTTGATTGTTACTGTGCCACTGATGATTACTTCTACGATTTGCGGAAGGTAGATCTAAAAACGTCTTGTGTGTGGAAAATCATGAACGAGTTTCTGGAACCGGAGTGAGTGTTCAGTCGAATACTGCCTGCATATTAGTATTCTTGTTCTTGGTGATGAATTCGTATACACTAAGTGTCAGTTTCCGTATTAAGCCGTCTACGGTACTAGCAGCCCTACAGGTATATCATGCTCACGCCTGTCCGTGATGCACATTGAGACAATGGATGACACACGTGATTATTCATGGTTCAGTTCCTTGAAGAAATGTATGGTTGAGTTTGAGAAGCACCTTATAAAACATCGGACGATACTAGCCGGAACGTTTTACTGTCCGCGTGACTAGCTTGGTCGAAATGGCTGTCTGCCGAAAGGGATGAACATAGAACTGACAAGTAATATTTGCCGTATTCTACTGAATCAGCTCACTGGTTGACGGCCCTACACAACTTTCGCCAAACAAGATGCTGATTATCTCGTCATCATCATCATCATCAACAACAACATTCTAGACAACAATACATCAGTGATTCACACTGATGCTTAACCGCCACACAAGCAAGAACGAGAAAAGCAAACTCTATACAGGAAGAGGGAGGAAGAACAGAAAGGAAAAGAGAGAATACCTAAATACTAAGAATAACTTCGTCTATAATCAAGTATACAACATAAAAGGCGCCTACACATTGCAAACAAACAACCGAACTGTAAGTGAAGGTAAGGAGTCATCAGCAAAACACCTTCCTTACCACTTTCACTGCCTTGCGTCATTAATTGCACTCAAGTCACGGACAGCTCGGCCAAACAACGACAACATTCACTCCACTGAGCTCGGTTAGCCGACATCTCATCTCACGTCTCAAAACACCGACTCTATGAGTCACCAAGGCCCTATCCCGGGAGGCGAACCCGATCTACAGTGTGAACCCCTTCGTGAACGATTTCATTTCTCTGCGCCAAGTCATTATCTGCCTACCTCCTGCCGACGGGCCTGCAGAAACGGCCACCACCCAACAGTATTCGCCTCCGTGCTGTTTCATGCGGTCCTCATCTACGATCATTGTGATCACATTCACAAACTTCTTAGACTACTGATTTTGATCTTGCGGTATATCGTTCAAAAATGAATAAGCTTTCATTGTTATGCCGCAAGGAAGTTTTTAGGTGACCTACCCGGTTACATACGAACGTTGTGTTACAGCCGAACACACTGATGACTAAGTCGGTAAATTTAATAAAAATCTGTTGTAGTTGGCCTTACTGATAGGTTCTAGTTTCGGCTATGACAGGGATATGCACTACTGATTAGCTCTAATGAGAGTGAAACTTGAGTCTATTACTTCTTTTTCAAAATGGCCGACTGGAACATCTATGGGAATGCAGCATCTACGATCAGTTGTGGGTAATGTTCAATCTATAGTTGGCTTTCTCTCAAGAATCACTGTAGGTGAACTTACATGCGACGTTATTAGGTTATGTATGACCACATCACGTCTTTCAAATCACAGTACTGTTTTGATGGGTCTAACGACGAACAGTCTTGAGAACTGTCCAATTAGTCAAATTACCTCGATATATTAACGGTGAATGTAGTAATTCACAATATACTAACTTCTGACTTTTATACGATACACAGGGGTGCTAGTATATAATACATCGTGAATCAAAAAGAACCATCAGCACTGAGAAACTAAAGGCAGTATTTACCTCTAGGAAGACCAGAAATTGGAAACGACTCTTGGGAACGTACATATGCACCGTGTGGGACTTGTTAACACGGAAACTGGTGCTGTACTGCTGACAAGGGATGTGAAGACACGTCAATCGTGCAAAATTATGCTTGCGTTTGTTGTTGCGCACTATCACATACATTCATTCCACTTAGAGGTCACATCTATCAAAAGTCAAACTTTTTAAAATTTTATGCATTTTATTTTTACCGGTCCCCTCATATGCGTTCAGCGGCATTCCACAGATTTAATACACAGTAACTTAAATAGTATCAGATTGTACAGTGTCCACATTTCATCCACTGACATGTGTACAAGACCATTATGCTGCAACCATTGAGATAAAAAGTAGCTTGTCTAGGGCTGTCGATTGCACCGGAGTTAAGATCATCCAGATAAACCGTCTAGCGATGACTGTTTGCGTTCAAGACAATAGAATTTTCCCTGATATGTTGTGCATGAGATCAGTGAGTGAGCCGAACATTCAGGTCAAGTGGCGGTGTGAACCAACATATCTGACCATGGGAACCTACTTATCATTCGGCGAACATTTCTGTGAGACTTTCGTAACCACCCGCCGAGCCTACCCATGAAGCCGGATTACTTGATGCCTAAGAGACCATAAAACACAAGTACGAATGAAGGATTAACTAAACGGTAAATGAGTGACAGAAAATCATTGATCAGGGGCCGACTCAAGATGGATAAGTTGTTCAGTGACACCGTCGATGCTATCCCTATGCACGAAAAATATGGCGAAGTCACCGTTATAGAGAGTAGTATATGGCAGTTCAAGATTTGGTTTGTAGGTCCATTGCAAGCTGAAAGGTTCAGTCCATCGCACGGTTGGTTATGACCAACAGTGGCTGTGTCCTGTAAGCAAAATGGTGATCTAACTGATATGTTTCAGCATTGTATTTCTGCAGAAGATTGACCCTGTCAGGAGATGGTATACACTTAAATGAGTACCAGAGCGTGAAATGTAGTAAACATATTTTTCGATAAAATCTCATTAGGCTGTTACAGTTATAAGACATCTAAATCAAAACGGTCACACGCAAAGCGCGGTATTGGTTCGGATGTACAATCATCTCGCTTTCTTGTTTGTGAGAGCCAATTGGGTGTTAATTGTTTGCGTATCGATCGGGCGAACTGACTAATGTCCAGAGTAGCTGAAGCGGTTGAACGAACTTTTTCTGCCCACGCAAATAACAAATCGTACGGCCCACGCAGATGGCTGAACGTTTTCAAGCGAACGAATAAATCACTGTATGTGAATTTTGGACTGACACTTTATCTCTACGATTTACTGCGCTCAACAGTGAACAGGCTAATGAAATAGTCGATCTGGATGCATTGAAATTTTTCTTAGGGAAACCAGTAAAATGACTTGTTAGCTATTTAGCCAGTGTATTCCCTCCGTATGGTAATCACACGAAAGTGAGCTTTCTCATAATTCAGATCTTTTCTGATACTTGAATCTTTTTTGTAGGTTTGGTCATGAAGTCATCTGCATAGCCGTTTCCAAAGAGAGAAGCTACAACGCAAGCACATCGATTGCTTAATTCGTTGGTTTTTTGTTGAGCACTCTGAATCTGAAAGATGAAGTGTCGGTCCCCAACTCATCTATGATGAATTACCCGCTCACTTACGACTGTTCCTCCAACTACATGGGTCGCAAGACACGGCATTCATCTAGAAGAATCATAGAGCCACATCCAGCACCTAGCTGGAAAGTCTACGGGAATGCGACACCTGTGATCAGTCGCCAGTGAAGTTTAGTTTATATAATATGCGATCATAAGCATAGTTGTCAACACGATTACCTCGTGAAGGCCTGGCCGGAATTCAATTCCAGGCCGTGACGAGGATATACACTATTGAGGTTTCAAGACAAGAACATAATTCGGACATAGTGCTTCCTTTCAAAAGAGGGTAGGTTGAAAATCTATCTGAATGGGGAGGCTGTGGGCAGTGATTATTGATGTTCAACTCGAAATTAATCATCGTTATTTGTAGAGTTCCACCGAGTCAATCGAAGTTTCTACGCCAACGAACGTTGACCACTGTTGACGTCATCATCAGTCGATTACGTAATTCAACCTTGTGTGGACAGAAGTTCGCTCAATCACTTCAGCTGCCTGGACTATTAGTTGACACCCGAAAGGTAAGTGGACAGTTGACCCTCACAAAGACGACAACGAAACGACAGTGTAAATTTGGTCCAACATCTAGCTTTGCATGTGACCGTTTTGTTTCGGTATTTTATAGGTATTTTTACTATAGTTCGTTGTCTGTGGCTGACTAAGAATTTTCTAGACTGTGTGAGTACCGTCGACGTTATTCCGGGATGACTAGGCCTAATCATAAAGTATTGTTTTTGGATCAGAACACCACTGATCCAATCAAGAAACATTGATCAAGGGGAAGTTATGCAGAAAGCGAGGATTAGGACCAACAGAATTCAATTATTGCATGACGCTGATTAAAACGTGATAAGGTGACAACAGTTTCGTTTTGTCACGCGGAACCCTATCTCAAAATCTCATCAAATTTGCTCCAGAAGTTAGTTTGTTTTTTATCCATGTTTCACAGTAATTACTAAGGTGGAGGCAATGTGGACCTTACGACCTTTACAACGAGCCAACAGGTAGATTCATTGTGCTGTCAAGTGTTTTGAAGGAGAAGCACAAGGTAGAATGGTTTGTTCAGACTTCGGTCAATGGGCGTAGACCAGTGAAGTTAACTCTTTGTTGCTTTACGATTTCTGATTCAACATGGCCAGCTTTTAGGGGGCTTAAGTAGGCGATAATTGATGACATAAGCAATGTTGATTAAAGCTGCAGGTGGCCAAACGTTACTTGTTCACTGCACTCTGTTTTCTCAAAGGTTGGAGAGGACGTGCTACTCAGGTACAGAAGTATGCACTCGTCGACATTCGACGTCCACAGGATTCGCTCTGCTCTGCTGGCTGATTCACTGATTGTTCATCAGGGTCATCCGTTTCTCCGTATGCGATTACATGACCAGAATCACCCGACCAACAACTTTTGTATGTGTGTATGCGCGTGCATGAATGGCAGTGGACTGCGGCTCTGTTACCAATTTGCCCTATAGCGTACAGAATTTAATCCGCTGCATATTCTTTTATGGTGCTTGCAATACTTCTTGATTCCCACTCTCAAAACGACACTTTACCACCGGTTTCGTTTCTGTTTTGGACTTATCAGGTAGAGAGTCTGAATGGACGATCGAACCGGCTACCTTTTGTTATGAGACACTGCTCTTAACATCCCGTTCACCAGTCCTATAAACATTGCTTGTGATGCGGAAGTTTGTGTAAAATTGAACTATTGCTTATTTTCATCCCGTTAGTGTGGATGGACACAGCCCACTTTGTCAGATTGCACTGATTACCGTCATAACGGCTCGAACTGATGTTTGTAGTAGTGAAATAACAGTGGTAGTGGGATAAGCACAACCCGATCACAGAACACTGCGGCAGATTGGCAACTGAAGCTTCTACCAGTAGGACATGTCAATCCACAACGTGCGCTCACTGTCGGACTGTCTAAACTCAGACATTTAACCTTGTATTAACGATCCGTCACAGCGGCTTGCAAAGCCTCTTGTCAAACTGACTTAATCCCATTGTTGCATCGTATATGAGGTTTTCTGACAGAGAACTGCAAGGCTGGATGTCAGAGCTACAAAACTAAGAAATATCGTATGCAGTCCAGAGTTTTTGTGACAGAACCGTAATCTCACGACATGGCTGACTAACGGGAGATTTGTAAGTTGATTTGATGAATTTTCGGGGCACAAGTGAAAAAACAGGCTTATTCTTAGCACAAATGCATGTCTTGTAAGATAATCAGGGGAGTTGGTGAATTATGTTTGAACACGAAGTCCAAAGTGCAGTTGACGTAATCTGTTGGGTCAGAGAATACTAGGGTTTCAAAATTGGTTGATAGCTGGCCACCCAACTGCAACCTAATGTCTCTGGTCGATTGTGCTATTTTCACCGGCGAAAAGTGAAGACTACCATAGCTAGTTCAACGGCAGTCCGGTAGCAGAGACGTTCAGCACGACCAAACCTGATTTTCGATGTCCATGAACCGCACCATTCATGCAGAGTGTCTGAAAAACTGTGTGTTAACTGACACTTTGTTAACACCCAGGTATATATGGTTTAGGCTACCTATATCGAATACGAGGCGTTCCTTATCTAGCTCACTGTTAAGGCATGTATTCAACCTACGCGTCACTGTGACCGTTTTCCGTAAGTTTCAATATACGACTGAATATGCAACAAAGATAAACTGTTCATTGCCACCGTACTATGGCTAGTTCGAAAAAACAGCTACTTGGTTCAGCTATTTCAGCTTCTGTTCCTAAGATTCGCCTATCTGTGTTGAGAATATCAGTTTACTTGGACCTCGATTGAAAGTATTTACGGTTTTATTTGCACATTCTCATCAGAAGCTTACCATTTAAGTCACTGGTTTGTATAGTTTTGTCCGACATTGGTTTTCTCTTCTCAAACGAAACAGTCGGACATTTTACGACTGAAACTATTCTGGTCGATTTTCTGTTTCAAAATAAAGTTTTCATTGCTATAATACCGCTTTATTAAACTCACAAATTTATTTGGTTCAGGAATTTTTTGTTAAAATATTTACTACTTACCAAGGTTGAGTGTACGTTGTATCGAACGTCTGGCAGTGAATAACTTGTCGGATCAATCGTCTTTTACTGTCAAAACAGTGCTGCCTATTACTCTCGATCGCCTGGGTTAATATAATGATTGGTGTCAGCAGTGAGGGTGAACATACCTGCTGTACGTTCTTCCGACGCACGTTGAGTGACGCACGTATAACCAACGACGCCAAATACCAGAATCAAGTCAAGTCGCTGGAAACCGTGGTACTATGGACATAAACAATATAATCGGTTACAAAGAACAAACCTCAAATCGTTTGCGTTCGTGGGATAAGGTACAATGGTTGGCAGTAATAGGCCGTCAATGGTCCAAAAGGCACGACCATTACAAACACAGGCGACCGACAGGCAATGACGAACCGACGAAATGCGATCGGTGTCTAAATAGCCGCCCTTCGGACAGACCGATTACTCAGCGACAGTTTCACGGCGGCCCATAAGAAGACCGTATTCACAGGGGTGGGGAGGGTTAGAGTGACAGGCAACAATAGGTTTGTGAGCAGATGAATGAGGTTCGATGACTGAGGGAGACAGGGCGGAGAAATTAGTACTTTTAGACGCGTAAGATATCCGCACCAAATTTTGTACGAATGAAGTCAAACAGCTTGGCCGTCCTGTTTAACAAGTTATTGATAAATGGATTGAGAATAACACAACGTTATGAGCAAGTTGTAATACTCTACGTTTCAACCACCTCGGGTGGTCTTCCTCAGGAGTGTTGTAATCGAAATCACATTAACAAAGGAACAGAGGTCACGTGGGATTTGCTGTGGTTAGGTCAATTTGCGCTGCCAGTGAATTGGTTGGTGGAATCGTTGCCTATTACGTGGGGGTAAGACTGCTGTAGATAAGGTTTGTCTGTGTCTGGTGTTGTTTATCCATGCACGCCACACTGCAGACAGGGGTTTGCTATCATTGCGATTAACACAAGTGTGTTGTGTGTAGATGGTGAGAGCTTCAGCGCAGCAGCGCTCCGCGTGGGCAGGCAGACGATGTACGATGTACGAACTGTATTTCGGTTAGATAACACCTTAGGACGACTGGTGACGCATCTTAAAGATCCAGTTTCTATGGGCGACCAGACAGACTGTGTTTACGAAACTAAATGCGGTGATTGCAATGCCAATTACATAGGAGAGACAAGCAGACAACTGAAAGTACGTGCATGGATAAACAATACCAGATACAGTGGCGCAGTGGTAAACACGGTTGCCTCATGAACTGAGTGTCCGTGGTTCAAGTCCCGGCAGTGGCGATGATATGCACTACTGACGAGCTCTAATGAGAGCGAAACTCGAGTCTAGTGCTTCTTTTCGAAAGGGGCCGACTGGAAAGTCTATGGGTATGCGACAGCTGCGATCAATTGTGGGTGATGTTCAATCTATATGAAAATCCAAATCCCCTACTACTCATCATTAATCAAATACCGCTCAACAAGTCAATGATTTCCGTGATTTCAACTTGGAGAGAAAAGTCCTAGTCGAGGGGTCATCGATTAGAGTTAACAGACAGTAACTGTGTCTCCTCTCGAGGCGATCAGGCAACCTGATCATTACTCACAAGCGAAAGTGGTTGGGTGTTCACATATGATAATTCGGTCGTGCCTAATGCGAGGTCCATGGCGCAGTGGTAAACACGGTTGCCTCATGAACAGCGTGGCCGTGGTTGAAGTCCCGGCATTGGTGAGGATATGCACTACTGACGAGCTCTAATGAGAGCGAAACTCGAGTCTAGTGCTTCTTTTCGAAATGGGCCGACTGGAAAGTCTATGGGAATGCGACAGCTGCGATCAATTGTGGGTGATGTTCAATCTATATGAAAATCCAAATCCCCTACTACTCATCATTATCTACAACAGTCTTACCCCCACGTAATAGGCAACGATTCCACCAACCAATTCACTGGCAGCGCAAATTGACCTAACCACAGCAAATCCCACGTGACCTCTGTTCCTTTGTTAATGTGATTTCGATTACAACACTCCTGAGGAAGACCACCCGAGGTGGTTGAAACGTAGAGTATTACAACTTGCTCATAACGTTGTGTTATTCTCAATCCATTTATCAATAACTTTTAGACGCGGTTTATGTGAATAACAATAACAGAAGTCTAGTTAGATGGGTTCACGGGGTACAGTGCGGCAGGGTCAATCGAGGGGAATTTTGACCTCCAAAAGTGTCTTACACCTGAGTTTAGGAGTAAATTGATTTATTGATATATTACCACATTGAAGTACATGACGTAAAGACCAGGTTAAGGAATATTAACTGTTAAAATTAAATTGAACAAATAGAACATTCATACGAACGCGAATATACGGGTTTTTGTTAGGTAGTTTGGTCATATGGGTGCGATCTATAGACCAGAAGTGACCTGAGGACATTAGCCGCCATGTCTGTTGTATACAAAGCTGGTTACAATCGCGTCTGATATCCCGATGTCTTGATACTCATCAGTAGTCTCAATAAGACTTGCAACCTATACTGACCCGCAGAGATACGTTGATTAGGGCCTTCGCCCTTTCAGGGAAGTCTACAAAGAAAAGTCGGCCAGATAGTAACCACACCGACGTGATTGTATCTGTAATTGCTAACTGCGTAAGAGCCTCCTATTAGTGAGGAATGATCCAGTGGGTATATGGAAGAAATTATCTTTGTAGTTGTGGAGCTATTCTCTTCTTAAAACCTGAAAAGGGAATTATAAAAGGTGTCCTCAAGCAGAAAGTAGTCTATTTACCCCGCAGCTGACTATGACTGTCAGGTGCATTATACATTATGATGGGAAAACTTTCAAAAATTTGAGGTAACTTTGTCCGTAACTACTGTGCTTACCACCAGCCAAAATCAAATACTGATGCAAAAGTCGATAAGCAAAATATCGTCATAATGTCCCGTTTCCATTGGGGATCATGCCAAAAGGAATTTGGTACAGCCTTTTCATGGCCACCCACGAGTGTTCAAATTTTGACTGTAACTGGTCGTCGATACATTCTTTTCAAACTGTTTTCATATGGATTGAACATCACTCACAATTAATGGCAGCTGTCGCATTCCTATAGACTTTCCAGTCGGCCAGTTTCGAAAAGAGGCAGTAGATTCGAATTTCGCTCTCATTAGAGTTTATCAGTAGTGCATACCCTTGCCACTGCAAGAACTAGAACTCCGGCCATGCTTTCATGAGGCAACGGTGTTTACCACTGCGTCATTAACCGCACATTAGGCAAGACCGATCGCTCGACCACTTGCTCGTGAGTAATGATCTGGTTGTCCGATCGTCTTGAGAGAAGACACAGTAACTGTCCTGTTAACTGCGATCGATGACCCCTCGACTAAGACTCCTGTCCAATTTGAAATAACAGAAATCATTGACGTGTTGAGCGGTATTTTGGTTACTGGTGAGTAGTAGAGGATTTTGGTTTTCATATGAATGGAACAGATAGACTGAACATATAGAATGATATATAGACTGACCAGGCTATTTGATTGCTGCAGTACTGTAAGAGGATGATTGACAACATTAATTATCTCGTGCTCTCTGTCCTCTATAGACTGCACCCTACACCCCGATAGGCCCACATGACGGTTTTGACAACTCGGTTATTCTTGCAAATATCGCTCTACCGCAGCAGCCAATGCGTGAAGTTGAAATAACAAAAGCAGCAAAGTCCGATTCCACCAGATTAATTGTAGACCACTTTTGTGGCTTTCAAATGTAAGGAGGAAATATTATTTCTCCGAAAAGAAAGACTTTTACACAAACTAGATTTCTTACCCTTAAGAGAGAAATCGTTGAGGATAAAAATGTAGATTGTGCGACGTTGAAAGTAAGGTGGTTGAATGTTAATTTCGTTGTTTGTAAACAACGCACTGGCATTAATTGTTGATCATTGCGATTGCACAATTGACACAACCTTTAATATCGATTTTCGTATGTCAGCACAAAGGACTACGCTCAATGTAGGCAAATCTGTACGTCAGATATATGGGCAAATATTTGTCATATCGCTGTTCTTTGCCTGCGGTAGCACACCGCTTGGAACTGCCGTCCATATTTCAATAACTATATTGCCCCAGAACTTGCGGTTTCTGGAGCTCGGTTGTTTTAATCGACTGATCGGTGACTATTCGTTCGTAAAGATAAAATGAACATTTGGCAATTCATGACGACACTGTAATATACTAGGCAGACATAACTGATTATCAACTTTTCCAGGTCATAGCAGTGCAACCACTGGAACGGATATAGGGGAGGTGCCTCACAACTATGCCGAATTAACTGTGCAAATGCCTGTTTCGTAGAATTATTGCCGACAACTGAAGTGGGTTTCTATCAATTCAGTAAGGCTTATGGACAAACTCCAGCTGATCTCATGTGGTTCTGAACATCGTAATGACTGCCCTCGTGAAGTGGAAGACATACTTACGAGAAATCTGCTTGAAGACAGGAAGACCTGCTTGAGCGAGCGAGAAAAGGGAATGATTAGATTTTTCAAGCGGACCATCGAGCGCAGTTTTTTCTGATTCTTGATCAAATCGGCTATCGGTAGTGGAATTCAATGCAGAAGCGATGGCAGATGACACGAGCATTCCAATTGTCCTTAATCATCTCATTTATCCTTGGACAGTGAGAGTAGAATATTTCCTTCTGAAACTTCTGGTAATCGTGCTTCGGAAACCGAAGTGGTCCTAAAAAGTGAAGTATTGTGAGGAGATTGAATGGCAGATGTCGGCCTTCTCTCACCAGCTCTTTTAAGAAAAAGAAGTGGGAGAATGTCGTCTGTATTGACCACGCTCCTTAATTCTACATGCGAGAGTGAAGGGGTACATATCAAGGGATGTTTATCGAAAGTCAGTTTCATTTTCAAAAGATGCCAAAACACCTAATAACAACCACAAAGATTTTAGACTTGTTTCCGTCGCATCCAAGGTGCTCATGTGTCTCATAATGCAGTAAATTCCTAGATCCAAAAGGAACCATACGAGAGAAGAACAGGCAGGTTTCTGACTCGGTCACCTTGTAGCAGACAAAGAAGCGTCGGTGCTTCACCTTTCGGCCAACGGTAATCATATTACTATTCAGAAAAGTTGTTTACGGCTTGGCTGGCCGACGTATTTTTAGGGCTGTCACCACCGCAGAGGAGTCCTGATGAAGTATGTCAATTTGTTGAAGTCATTGTGTACAGATTGAGCATTTGTGAACAGCTATCTTGAACTTACTCCTCTTTGAGCAGTGTTCGACAGAACGTCCGTTCTTCTCATTCTTTTTCAACTATGTGGTAGACGATATTGTGGGAGGGATACTCACAGGTTTCGAACATATTGGAATGGAGCTTCTATCGGGTAGCCGGTTGACTGGTATTGCGTATGCAGACGACATTATTTTACTTAGTTCTTCTGCAGATAGCATTCAGACCATGCCTAATCATTTAAGTGGTATGACTGTTCTGTATGGTATACATTGTGCACCGTCAAAGTATAATGTTGTTATAGTATTGGACTGACACTAACCCCATGGTTGTCATTGCAGACAGACCACTGGAGACTGTTGACTAGGTAACGTACCTCGTCGGTTAACGGAACGCCTGGTGCGCACTACACTGTCTACTGTGACTGGAAGAAACCAAAAATCGGCCAGCAGATGAGGTCGTCACATATTATGAAAGCTTTGCCAATCCTGATGGTTTGGATTGTCAAGTTCTCCTACGAGTTTGGGGATTTCATTACCATCAGCACCATTATTTACAAAACGTTCTTGGACTTGCCGTGTCCCGGTCAACGACACGCTGATACCCACGCGGTTCTTAATTCTCTTTCTTTCAGATCTTTCATCGTTTTATTTTCTTACTTGTGTACTTATTTAGTACAACTGTATTTATACATGACATTGTCCCTTCGGAAAGTACTGTCAGTCTCAACAATATCCCAGAACATTTTACTCCTTTTACGGCTAGATACACAATAAACATGTGCACATGCAGATAAACAGTGGTGATAGATCCTTGTCAGGTATTGCCAAGACCATTTAACGATAATTCCAACGGGTCTGTCTTCCCGTCGGAGACCTTCTCAAATAGTTACCAAATTGTCCACGAGTCCAACGCACAATCATGTTCGTTAAGACTAAAATTGAGTCCAGATTACTCTGTTGATTGATGAGTGCGTTTACGAGCATATTAAGATAGCCGTGGTGCATGTTGACAGTAGTGCCCAAAGTCACCACAATCCACGCCAGACATGCATATTCATCGGAACAAGCGGTGTGTAAGAGACACACAATGGTGCTTTAGTGACCGTGTCACCGAGCTGTTGAAGACAGAGAGAACTGTGAACTAAATTGATGAATGACAAGAGAAGCAATACACAGCTGCCATGTAAACTATACACCAATCGTACCCATATGCCCTTGTTAAAAGCGACTTCGACTGCATCGGGCCATTTAAAACCTTCACGTAAACTGAGTCTCAGTCATTACAAGCTTTAGATAGTAGGTAGTCGCAGTTCACAGTGTAACTGAACAATGGAAATCTGGTTGAACAATACAATACACAGGTGATATCCATAGCAAAAATACCTCACAGTTGATGATTAACTGTAACCTTTATCTTGCTAAATTATAATGCTATCTAGAATCTTGAGAACAGCTGAGTTCCGCACACTTCCTGTAAATGATCTCAGTCACAGCATATATCTACGGATTCCATCAGATGTGAAGTAAACGGTACAAATCAGTTAGAAATTATTAAGTGCAATATATTCCTCCTTTTCAGTCAGACGTGTGGTCGAGGCTTACCGGGCACGATTGCCTGAATGGTAGTAACCATAAAAAACAAATCGGTCATGCGCTTCTGGCGAATTTCGATCATCAGAAGCACATTATTTGCAGTAAACTTGTTTGAAGTAGTGGAATCACGTTTTTGAAATAATTTGGCAAATATCTTTGTTCACAGCTCTCAACGCTTGTCGATCACACAACGATAATCGAATGCTACAGTCAAGTTTAATTTCATTAGAAGAAGCCTACAGTTTTGCACTCCGAACCAGTCGGAGCAGTGTGATCAATGCAGTGCTGGAGATTATCAGAAACGTCTACAACATGATGCCCACCAGTCAGGGTAGGTCTTATTTTTGACTTCTAGATTCATCCTTGTGTAACTGTCTAATTCATGTTTGCTCAGTGATAAACCAACACTGTCACTCACGTTTATAATCGTTTGAATGGACTAGCTTATGTGGATGTAGCTTACATTATTCGGGATACATTTTGAGCAAGCATCATATTCCCTCTTGTGTCCGCTATCTTTCCTATCATTTGTTCATTCTGCTTTTGGTGGGACCCCATTTTTACCAATGAAATTGTTCGCTTCTGGTTTCAGTTCCACTTTATCAACTATATATATATATATATATATATATATATATATATATATATATATATATATATATATATATATATATATATATATATATAGCTTTAGACATTAAGTTGGTTATGGTCAGTTTACTATTCATGTTTGTTAACTGGTTCATTTGCTTACGCTCACTCAACTTCTCTTTCGTCTTATGTGTCATCATTTGATTTACGGTCTAGTGTATTTCTATGAATTTCTGAGTTTCCATACAGAGATATTTAAACCAACATGAAACAACAGTACAAAGAATGTGGTTAAGATGTTACTCTAGCAACATCGTCATCGCAAACGCGTTTCACATTCATCAAACGAATCAACGGTGTTTGAATGCGATTACTTCTGTACAGAATTTTGACTAGACTTCAGAACCAAACAGTGGGAGGAATTGTCGATACTTTAGATCTTTTTTATTTCGTCACACAGTGTCCGGTGATGTAAGTTTTAAGGTTGCTTGTTTGCCTGTTTAGTGAACCCATTTTTGTAGGTTTTTCACATCTCTATGACTGTAAACTAGCGCTCGGTTCTGTGGACAGAGTGCTCCACGTTCATATGGCAGACTTGGTTTGATGAACTGAGAGGTTAGTTGTTTGACCGGGAATGTAGGAATCTGTTCAGTTCTGTATACCACCACCGGTTTCAAAGCATGGGAAGTGTGCATACCAGAGCAACACACTGTTTCACAAACCTACCCAAAATGTTTGCGCTAAATGGCAGTTGCAAAGCCATACTTGTCTGAGAAGATAGTGGACCTTGTTAAAAGTCTACGCATTTCCTTTCAGATCTGGTATTGGGGAAAACGTGCCCTGATTGACGGAGCTTAGGTGATACTGTGCCGTTTGTAGAAAACTTTGTCAATTACCATGTGTGCCGATAAGCTTCAAGGCGTAGTCAAGGATATTCCAAGTCACTGTTGAGCTGAGCGGCCGCGCGAGCCACAATACCTTTTGGTCAGGCTCATGGCTGTTATGATGATGATGCAGTCAAGGGTCGCTGCATGTATCCTTTCGAGTGACCGCGCAGTGAATCAGTCCAGCTCAAATCTTGTTTATGTTGGACTTCGAGAGCGACGGATTCATTTCCTAATGAGTACACTGGAATGTACACAGTTAACTGAATCAGGTGAAGCTCATGGAATCAGTAGTATGACGTCTGCAAATGTTTAAGATATTTGCTTCACCCAGGACCAGGATATACCATGGACGCGTAGTAGGAAATTTCATCAGTTGCTATAAGCGATTCGCAATCGAAAACAAATGATTCCTTTTGTCACCATTTCAATCATTTGTCATCTAATCTCTAACTAACATAAGACAATCTGACTTTAGCAGGTAGTCACACTTACAGTTGGTAAATGTTACCATTAGCAGAGTGCACTTAAACAGGATAGTTTGAGCGCAGTAAAGACCGTCCTGGTTAACCCGACATTTCTCTAATAATGTTGTGTTTGGGGACTTAAATATTCTGCATTCAGGTGTCATTGTTGTGGTGTGTTTTATATTATATCCGTGGCTAGTGGTGGATGGAAAATTCCCGAACCGATATTCTTAAACTATGGCTATGAATACAATGATCGCTGATGGAAGGTTGAGATCAAAAACCGATTAGATAGAATACGTCTAGAAAAGACCCAATTGCATAAAACCTAGACTTCGGTTGGATGAAAACCAGCGACAGAAACAACATACCCAGACGTGGCAAGTGCTCCACCAGTTGAATCACGAATCCATGCCGGAAGCTCATAAGTTTTAAATTTGGATCTAGTTATTCACCCCGGTGTAAGTGGTGGAACACTTGTCGAGTATGGGCACGCTGTTTCTGTCGCTGACTCGAATCCAGCCGAACTCCAGATTTTTCGCCAACGGATCTCTTCCAAATTAGTCACTCTGTCAAATTACCTATGAATAACAGAATATTTCTAGTTGGATCTTAATGAATATTAGTCCTACTGGACTCAATCTCACTAAAGTGTTCATGGTGTCATCTTGGCGTTCTCTATTGGGAGAGATGACTTTAGAAGTAGCACCTCCCGTCGACTTTTCATTACAAGAAAGTGACCTCAAATTGCTGTTTTCATTTCTTCACCCTGCTCTCCAAAACAGATCTCATTTTTGTTTGAAACCATTAAAAGTAAAGGCAGAATTGACCTTTAAACTGGCGTGCTAGATTACTTGTAACAATGACGGGTAGTGTACAGCACAAATACGTACAAGAGGATTGTTCACGTGATTTGCAAGGAAAACCAAAGATAAATGTTGGGAATTAGATTAACTGTCAAAATGAATGCTGCCCAATGGGATAATTGTCGAAACAACAATCGGAAACATGTGTTTGTATTCATAGCGATGTACTTGTTTACCTAACATAAACGTTCCAGTAACAAAAATGAATACCTGGTGCTGGCAGTCTTCCGGATATAAAATTGGCTGTCTGAGTGACCTAGCCGAGGCGTTCATTTGTCTGACTACCAGTATAACGGGGTGAAATATTTATATTTTCATGAGACGGACTGAGTCAGTCCCTGGGAATCGGAGACCAACACATTGCTGAAAACGTCTGAATAGATGTCCACCTCACCGTCTTACAATTTTGACCGTTTTCTCATGTCTAAAAAATGATTGGAATTGTTTTCACCAGTTTCAGACGATCATCCGCTCTACCGGTGTTGGTCATCCGCGCTACTGGATTTGTTGAAACAGGACCGCAGCAATCGAAGTCAAAGTAAGAAGTCGCTTTTCAATTCATTAATGAACCATCTCTTTTCGTTTCAGTTAACATGAGAGTGTTGCGCGAACAACTGCTGCAATCAGGCATGGACAAACTAAGCTGAACGCTCAGATCCATCAATAGTGGCCACATCTTACAAGAATTTTCACCACCGTTCAAGGCAACAAACCGACTGGTGACTGTAAACAAGGAGCCCATTGCCTGCTATGTTGAGACCATATCTTATAACACAATATCCAATACAGTCTAAGTGATATGCATGTTTTCTTGCTCAGAGATAATCACAGAAGCGGAGGGAGTGAGACGGATTTGCAGATGGAGTATTATGACAGGTGCTACTTAGAAAACAGACAGATATGTATACCATATCACGTGCACTGTACGAATCGACGATTTTCCTAGTCCCCTGATTCGAAGATGAACGTATTCGGAAGGTACGAATAACAGTTAATCTCTGATTTCATAAGCTCCTATCCGATTGTTCTTCGTTCCCCGCCAGCAACACAATTGGACTGGTCGTCAGTACTGAAGTCGATTATTGAACGTCATCGGAAAGTCAATCCCGAACATCTGACAGAAATATTAATGAGTTCAGAACCAAACGACTCCTAGACAAGTCGACGACCACAATGGGGACGCTCAGAGCTGGTGTGATAAATACTTTGAAAGTGAACATTAAACTAACCGGTTGATCGCATGTTTATCGTATGAAGCGGGTAACGAACGGTGCGCAGCGTAAGTTGCAGTGCATGCAACAAGAGCGATATTCAGCTTAAATTTAGAAATAGAGAGCAAAGCTATTCCGCTTTGGTTTACAAACCAACTCAGTACGTGAGCAGCGCAGTGTGTGGTTGGCACTGATGTGAACAATAATGTTCAGAATGTAACCCCCCTTCACCTGACTTGTTCCAATCATTTCCATTATCAAGGAAGACCTCCATTCACCTCGCTAACGTGGGGTTTAGGATACCATGAAGAATGTGGGTATTCGAATATGGGTTGATGGTGATAACCCGTGCATGCAGTAGCGAAATCTTTACATCTGGGCCCAGGAGTTCGTGGACACCCAACTGTAGGCCGTCGATAACAAGACTCTGGTGATTGCATAACTATACTTTTGTATGTAGTATGTTTAATGATCAAGATTCTTCAGAAGCACAGTATCGGTTTCGCGGTTTGTCGTCTCACATCAGGTATTAACCAAAAATACCTACCTAACTGTTCACAGGGACGCGAAAATAGCTCTGCGTATACTAACTCACTGACTAACTTAAGTAACTGACCTTACACATCAATGTGCTGATTTGCTAATTCAAACGGTACCCAACTGCGAAAAACCGAGCTTTGGCTGGATTCGAACCAACGACAGAAACAGTATGATCAAAAGCCTCAAATGTACTATTACCTGAGCTAGGAACCCACGCCTGGAACTTTACATATACCGTCAAAACAACTGTACGCGCGTGATTAAACTTTGTCATCCATCCTCCATGGTAAAAAGAAGATAGACTGGAGACAGCTGACTGCATCACGAGTCAGACTGGTGTAGTGAATTCCATCTACACGACATCCAACGAGGTCAATCATCAAAGCTAACGGCCAATAAGTTTAAACTATTGTGCGTCCACGAACCAACAAGGTGTTGATTTCAGCCGGCCGACATACTATGTAGTAAGCGGCCTGGTGAACCGAAACACCACAAACTTTGGCAGTTACTTTTTTCTCCTTATGGCTTCAACAGTCACTGCTGTAAATAGAATAGAAATCCGTTGATCGATAGACGACTTCTAGCGACACAAAATAACAAGACTATTTTAGAACAAACTGAAAACCAATGGCCAACGGAGGGTTACCATTCTGTAAACTATGAACAATAACAACTAAGACTGGCAACTATGGTCATTTTTCATTTATAGCACCTCTCGACTGCGGAATGCTGAAATCGTTCTCTGGGTTCGTTTCACCAACTCAGCCAAAAAACGTAGAGAAAGTTAGACAATTAAAATTTCGTAGAATATGCTATTCCTATGTCTGAAAATAAAAAAGCGACAACAACAACTTTGCTTTTAAATCTCTAGGAAACCCCAGGGCGTTATCCTATTAACACAGCGTGCATCAAGTCTTAATCAAATCGAAAGCCTGCACTAGAAGATGGACAGAACACACAGGTTACATCCACTCAGAGATTCGGAAGAGACGAATCACCAACAAACAGTAAATGGTGCCAAAATTTAACACTGAACTAATCAATGATAGGTGCTGGAGGGTGAGCGTAGTAGGCAGTGTTTCAGAAGTTGAACAGCAGGAATATGTAAGGGGTGATAGTGGGAATTAGATACAAGAGGGGGTGTAGAATGTTCGTATTTATACACCATTAAATAAATGTAACAGACAAGGTAGAGATGTATGCGACGAATGCTCAATTACTTCCAAAGGTTAGCGGCGAGAATGATTGAGTTTCAACGCTTTCTTCTTGCAGATATAAGAGACGGTATGACACGCCTTTTTAACTTATGACAGTTGTTTCAAGAAGGGGATCTATCGTCAGATAACGCACCAAAAACTATCAGGCTAAACTGTCGAAATCACAAACTAATTTGTAACAGGAGGGAGATGATGTGAAGATCATCAAAGATAAACAAATCGCGTTAACAGTTCTGTGCAGTTTAACTCCTTTTAGACACAACAGTGGTCTTTAGGAGGCATTTCAATCTCCTAGTTATCGTGTACCGAGCTGAAATGCAGAATACCAGACGACATTGAAATGTGTTAAACATGTTTTATAAAGGGATGCCCGTAAGATCTGAGTGCATTCTGACCATTGACAATGCAGACCGGGCAATTTCATCCCCTAGTACTGCGAAATATAGAATTAGGAAGGCTGAGGAAGAAGTGGTTTGAATATGATATTGAATAGTGGTCCTAGATATTCATGCCAACTTCCGGTTGCAAAAGCAAAATTGAACGTTATCCACAAGTTTAAGAAAAGATCGACACTCCTTTTGTTGTCTTTCCAAAATGTGTGTTATTCTGTGATGAGCATAACTGTGCACTATGCGTACTTGATGGCTACTAACATCCGTTTAAGAACATCGAACTTAACCAGAACCGCTACAACTGAAGGGAAAAAGAACAGAACGATGCACAAATTAATTAAACCATGACAAACAGATCTACATCACAGAAAGTAGCGTCAATATGTCAGAGAGGAATGTAAAAGAAGGAAAGGAAAACCGAACATAAAACGAGATCAGAAATAATGAGGGCATAATAAGACTAAACGATCGATAAGAAAATTTTACGATAGGAAAACAGGTGCACAAAAGTTAGCATTATCCCGTGTGACATGGTAACAAATGTAGATGGACAATACGGAATTGGGAATGTGTCAAGCTGATTTTGATTACGTATCACAAATATGCAGCTGTGAGATTCGCACTGAAACCCTCGTGTGAGTGACCAGTTCTCAAAGGTCGAGAAGAATCTAGGAGGTCGTAGGATGTACGAGTGTCCGTTTGTTAAGCTGTGGGCGAAAACGGGACATTAGGACAAGAAAAAGGGCATTGACATCCAAAAAATTCTAATAACCATATTTAGGAGCTAATGTAGGTTTGATTTGTGTTCATTTTCAGGTCAGATAAGCACGGATGCAGATAATCTGTATGCGGTGCAGCGTGCTGTACAGTATCAAATAAATCCAGACGATGGCATCTGTGTCACACAACGGAGATCGTGGAAGGCACACAAAGAAAGGGAACAAACTTGTCACCAGATCGTCGATTAGGGATTCGAACGATATGGCATTGTGTTTGAAGCCTAAGGTAGGTACCAACCGGCAGTGTTGGTACACTTCGAATTGAAACTGCCCGCGGTTTTCTGCTTACCCAAATCTGGTCCTACCTAGAAAACAGGCGTCACAGCTACTCGAGAAATCCAAAACCGTAATGAAATAAATAATGCCGATCACACATCGACAGCAGACGGTAAAGATCGGTCAAGAAGACACTAGAACACACGGAAAAACAGATGAAGGAAAAACAACTGGGGATGTTACCGGTCAACCTCTAATGAAATCTCATACCCTCAGAAACAGAAGTCTCCCTCGAGATTAAGTTTCCGAAACGTCACAAGACACCCGACTCAAACGAACCCTCTCCTGCCCTTTTTGTATATGGATGTAGCGTTTTGTACAACATTTTGTACAGCATAATTTTCATTGTTTTTCACATTTTTCACCTTCTTCAAATTTACATGTACACTCGTTTAAATCATGTGAGTTGATTCAATTAACAATACAAATTACACTTCCAAGGTCGCGAACCCTGTGTTTCTTCCCTGCGTTCAGTGTCTTGCGAGTACAGATTTTTGGGAGAATTAACGGCTAACGGAATCTGCATTTGTTTCAGCACAATTCCAAATTCATCTGTCATCGGAATTATCTCCGTAGTGACTTCTAAAGTTACTTGGGAACTATACGACAGCTTGCATCATTTGGATACTTCATTCCGTGTGGTGGAACTCTAAACGACGCACCTTCACGTACTACTGTGAGTCAGTTATTTTCATTTTTTGTCACATTTTGATTTCGTACGTACTCCTGAATTGTATATAGCGTTTAGATCCACTACAGGGGGTCCAGCCTCGGTGAAAGAGCTGACGGCTCTGCTCTAGAAACACCGAACCAGTGAAGTCGCTCCAAATGACTGGGGTTTGGCTAACGTCGTCTCCGTTTTCAAAAGGACTCACGAACTTCGGTTGTAAACCATCGAGCAATTAATCTGATCCCCATTACGTCAACGTTGCCGCAGCCATTTTACTTCCTAGTATAAATGAAACGTGCGAGAAACATCTGCGAGGAGCAAGATGGGTTTTACCCTGGCCGTGGGCTGTACTGACCACATTTTCACACATCGCCAAATGCTTGAACTCTGCCATTCATACAGAAAGCCAACAGTTGCTGTCTTCTTGTATATCAGACTGACCTTCGATTCAGTTGACAGAGCTGAATTCAGGGACTGTCTATCGAGGGAGGGTGTATCTGAGAAGTATGTGAACATTCGGAAAGCAATTTACCGTCAGACCTAGGACAAGGTTAGTGATTATGGCAGTGGATAGCCGAACTTTAACATATTACGCAGAGTACGACAAGATTGTCCAGCCTCCTTCTTCTTAACTAACTTTGAAGTAAATGAGATCCTAGGGTGTGTCCTAACAAAATGTGAATATGATGATGCGGATTTGCTTCCAAGCACTCTACTTCGAGACATAAAGTATGCAGACTACATCGCCCCAATCTGCGAGGGCTTACAAGGAGCCCAAAACATCTTGGACAAATTACAGGATTCAGTTTGTCAATTTGGTGTGGCCTTTGCATCTACTAAGTGCAGGGTGTAGTTACAAGATTGGCAAGACTGCGTCTGCTCTCACCCTTGGTAATGAGCAATTGCAAGTAGTCGAGAAGTTTATGTATCTTGGGAGCCGTATCAACACTGGTTAAACGTCTGATGAGATTGTAAATCGTATGGCAAATGCTCGGACGGCTCTTGCCAAATCAAGCCATCTGTGGTGTCGGATGGTCCTAGTCTTTTTGTTAACGGCCGAGTGTATACCTCCAAAACCTGGTTCGTTCGCGCGGAGGATATACATAGGGTATCCGGTTTCGCCCACCGGTGTCTCCGAAGCATTAACAGTGTGTGCCGGGAGCACCGTGTCAGCAGTGACGAAATTCGCCCACGAATCTTCGAAGCAGATAAACTCTGGAGAGCTGTAAGCATACTGAACTCGTCTAAGAAGTTTCGTCGACTTGACCACATCTTACGAATACCAACTCATCACCTCCCACATTGTGCTTTATTTGCGAGCGGTGAATTAGACTGAAAGAATTAACCCGGTAGTCAGCACATGAATTGGGTTTCAGGATCTGAAGGCGCTTACTTTGAGGCTCGCTTTAGTAGAGTGTTCCCAGCTTTCTGGCTGGAATCCAAAGCACGCAGAACGGTTTTGATTAAAGACGCTGTCTGGTAAGGCGAATAAGAGAATTCAACGGCGCTCGAGTTGCGAGTCTCTCTGTGCATCGCCGCAACTTTTTCTTCTTTAACCATCCACAGTTGTTTCCCTTCACCTAATGAAATATCTCTTTCTCCCATACTGTAGCGCGTTTGCCACTCCTTCTCGTCCTCGTTGGGAATACCTTGTAAACTCACCCGGTCTACTGTCAAGACGAAGGCGTGTAACGCTTCCGTGGTCAACTTTGATACCTAAGGTAAGTTGACGACATCACCCTTGTAGATGAAACTATACAGGCTGTCCGAGTCCTCTACAGACTAATCAGGCCACCTTCAATTTTCAGAATATACTCTAATCTTAAGAAATGCAAACCGCTACGATCACTAAGCTTACCATTGACGGGACCACGATGAAGGTGATCGAGAAATGTGTTTATAGGGGTTATATCAATTCTCACTCTATAGCCTCACGATCTCACGTAGCAACTGCAGGACCGCAAAGCAGTTGAAAGCTACAAGACAGATCCTTGGCGACAACAGAAATATCACATAACGTTAGTTGAGCTGTTAGGAAATAGGAGGTTGCAAAGTCTCATCGTCAGCATGCCCAAGGTCACTAGGTTTTCCACTAGATAGGAGACTTGAACCAACATTTTGTAGATGCCGTAGGCGACCGGATAAATCGTGAAACAGACCGAACACGAATATCAACTAATTTCAACACCGCACTTGACCGATCAAAAATGGATAATGTGAAAAAAGCAAATAAAATTGACGCAGTGATTCATGCACACACACACACACATACACTCACTTCGTGCCACGTGGGGATTGTGCTGTCGATGTTGAGCATAGGAAGAATAATATTCTTCATCACGAGCATCTGTGGACATCGAACTGGCCTGTTCTGTTTCATCAAAGTAGGTGCGGCCATGTTGACGTTGCTTGATACAAAAGATAAGTCGAATGCAATGGTAGAAGTGAAACGTGGGGTAGATAAAAAAAACCAATCCCTGGTAGCTCAGTCAGATAAGTACGATAGCCATAGGTACATACGATAATTAAGCGAAGTACTGTGAGAGCTGACTCGATGGGATTTGAGTACCACCAGTGGTTGTATACCATTGGAAGTAAAAACAAACCGGTTCGACTTGTAAGTAGAAAACTCAAACTGAGCACACCTACTGTTGATCACAGCTTTCGCATTCAGAGGCTAAATTTGTTACGATGCCCATCTCAGCAACGACCGGGATTTGAACTCCGATCAATTTTCATACGAGGCAACTGTAACCTGATGTTTTGTTACGAATGGAGCTGGCTGAAACGTTTATCTGTGAGGCGAGAGTTGCAATTAAACAAGGGTAGTGTTCAATACCTCCTAACCAAATCCTCGATTATTCAACCGTAGTCAAAATGTCGAACTGATGTCTTAAGCAGAACAGTATATTAACGGTAAGAGATTTCAGTGAAAACAAAATCAAGACTAAAAGAAAACTGTATCTATAGTAAATTTCCAAATCTATTGATCAAGTCGTCTGTCCATTCTCGTTGGTCGATGGCTTGCTTGATTTTATTAGATCGCATGCTATTTCTCCAACGTTCAAAAGGTCGTATTGTGATCTAATAACGTCGGTCATTTCGCGCATACCAGCTGGTTGCGCCGTATCGGTCATCGTAATCAACCGCCATTTGACGCGCATCAGTATTCGATCGTTATATTGCAAGATTATTAGTGGATGTAGCTGGTCTTTCTGATTCGCCCGAAATCGTGTTTGCTCGTGCTACCACTACGGTCACCACTAGAGTTCCATCAGATCAGATTGCTCAAGATCAGACAATGGCTCTAGTGTGGATTTCACCCACTTTTCAAATAAATCTGTTGGCAGTGAATTTCTTGCACATATCCTTAACAGTGTACACCACCTATGCCTTAGGACAGCATTTGAATGAACATTTTTCATTTTTGTATAACGTCAACATAAACCCGAGTGTATGGCAGAGCGGTATATCCTCAAAATTGACGGGATGGAACTTCTATATTATGAAATGCATACGGCACAAAATACAACAATTTCGTTTTCAAAGTGGGTACAAAGTTGATTCATAACTAGTGCGTAAGGTGTACATGTACTTGGTTCTGGCCTTCGGTCTACCTCAGCGCATTGAGTTAAGCCATCTAACCATCATGAATTGATAGCTGGGCTAGCATAGTGGTATGAGTATCGCAATACCGGGTAAGCATGTGTCTGGAGATCTGTTGAAATACAAGAAGAAACGAGCAATTTATTACCACAACGAAGTCAGTCCATGTTGCCGCACAGAGGGGGACGTTCATACAAACACTAATAAGTATCAAAAGCAGGACAGATGCACTTGCATACTTATTGTAAACTCTTATTTAATGACATTAAACAACCCTGTAACCGGAACTGTACATCATTTTAACAGTTATTGCCACATCAACTGTTTGTTGTAAAGTGGCTCAAGTGGTGCATGAAACAGCTTGAGACCAACAGAACATTTACAATGATTAGCAAACAGTGATCTAACAAACAGACAGCGTTATTATAACACCGTAGATTGTCAGTGGTGGCAAATCACTGTTCAGTCATTACCACAACGTCACATTGACCGTTACTGATAATTAGTTGGAAAGTTTGATGAACACAGATATAAAAATGTAAATGAGAAGGACGAGTGTGTTTCCACTATTCACTTCTTTATTAGGCTATTGCAGTACCATGTTTCATGTATACAGTACTAGTTAATACGGAAAAAATTTCCTCATATTTCGTCTAGAAACTGCATTCGTTGATAGTATTGCCAATCTAATCCAAATCGTAATCAATGTGTATCACACAGTGCGATTCGAAAGATGCCTGCGTTTCTGAAAATACCTGTACTCGGGATATACCATGGGCGTATGCTCAAGTAGTGACCCAGGTTTCGGAAGAACCAAATTGACGCCTTCACTTATACCACAGATGATAAAACCCTGCACCAACGTCTGTGTGCAACATCCTATGAAACTCATATAACTGGACCCCGCCACCGTGTTCCTAGACAGATGCCGTGTCCACAGCTGCAAGCCGATCAATTGGTCGTCTGAGTTACGGGAGAAAGCCTCAGTGAGATTTGTCCAAAAGCTTTAATCTCATGATGACCGCAAATGTTTGTCAGCCAGCTTTCAAAAATTCAGCGGTTTTCAAATCGTAGCGTACAATTATGGCCAGTTCTCCGCCGTGGCCAGATCGGGTCTTCACGATGTGTTTCTCTTCACTCCCACATCTCAGTAAAACAGTTTTACAAGCTCAGCACATGAGCGAATACATCAGACACAACTTGAGGTCGGAAATGAGTAATTCGCGTGCAGATGACCTTGTCAAGCGTAGACCCGTGTCAGTACATGAACTCAAAAAGCAAACTGGTTTAATACGCTATTGGAACATGGAAGAGCGGAGTATTGAAATACTGGGCTGCTGACAGGTTAACGGTGAACAGAAGTCTGAAAAAGTTGATTGAAAGTTCACATGTAACAAAATCAGTAATATGCTTTGTGCACGAGAAGTAAACTTTCAACGTTATCAAAGGCTTGACGACTAGGAACGTGCTCTAGAAAATGGTCACACAAAAAAAACGATCAATGCAGAAGGTGGTTGATTGTAGTGAACGACAAGAGCTACACGGATCAGTTCTCTACCCAGACGTGAACATTGTGAGTGACTGACTAATAACGGTAAAAGGAGCAGGTGGTACGATAGCCTCATAATAAACAAGAATACCTGATGATTACTAATGAGAAGTAGGGGATTTGGTTAATTTCAAGTTGAACATCACCCACAATTGATCGCAGCTGTCGCATCCCCATAGACTTTCCAGTCGGCCCCTATCGAAAATACCTGATGACTTTAAAAAAAAACCCTTGAATACTAGTTCTTCGAATGAAGAGTTCCGTAGATCTGAACCCCACTGATCGCAGTCTGTGGCAAAAAATCAATCAACTCGAATTACTAAGCAATCGGACATACCTAAAAGTCGTTCTGATAACGACACAGAATGAAACACTTAACTGTTTGGTAAAAAGTGAGCTAGGAAGAGTTGGTGAACTGACCGCGGTAAAGAGTGGAGTAAAGAGAGAGTAAAGAGAGACTGGAGTAAGGAGGGCCGTATCAACAGATTTATTCACAACATAAACCATAAACTTTTTGCCTTAACACTGACTTATAACAGGTGTCTTAGACGTCATAGTGAAATGAAATAGTAGCTGCCAAGGCATAAATATAAACAGCGTTCAACTGGCAGATCATAACCGCCTAATGACCTTTCTGGTGAAACGCGAGCCGTTCTTTAAATTGGGATTTTGTGACAGGTTTTCACGTGTATTACCTATGTATTACCGGAAAATCAACGTACCTCAGCTAGTATAACAGGACAACCGAATTCCGTAATAGCGTAGGAAAATGAGCAAACAGGATTGCCTTAGGTTATTCGAGTTTCCTCATCTGTTCTAATCAGAAGAATGAACTCACAAGCTGATCTCGTTCCGGCCATCGGTCGTGTTCCGGTTGTGATTCTTCTGAACCACGATCCCAATAGTTCGGGTCGACATATTCGGAACTGCGATGATCCTCGTCTGAACAAACGGAAGACGGAAAAGGAGTCTGTTCAATTGCAGAACTCAGAGTTGCCCACCGGCCGCGAGCTCAGCTGCCGGTTATGCGACTGACATTTCTGGTTCTGGCTAATATCATGGGCAGTAACGCATCCGTAGCGGATCGGTAACTATCATACAACCCCGACAAATGATTAGGGGAAAAAGTTAGATAGACGTGATCCTATTCCCAAAACCCTGAAATTGATATTTAAGTGAACAAAAACGAGAAGTCTATCTGAACAACCGGAGTGCGAGTGAAAAAATAAGATGGCATTTACAAGACAGTTTCTGTGCGGCTTTCACAGCTCTTCCCAGTTCATTGAATTAAATTCAAAGACAACATTTCTCTTAATGTCTCCAACGAGACTATGAATTGCGATGGGTCCAACATAGACACAGAACGGTATCTATAGCGCCTAACTTGATTTTTGTCCGCTTGGAACATGGCTTGCCGGTCAACTAGGACCGACAAGCAATGTTCGATTTGCTAGACAGACAACTGACGCCCAAATATTGATCCAGATATCTAGCCTCATTTCTGGGTGATTCATCAACATGCCAATTACAATACAACCATATAAATCCATGTTACTGAAGTGTAAACTGAACTATTCGGAGGCATGAAAGACATGAAGTGGTGACACACCTGATAAGAGTACAAACAATAGTCCAAATAGGTCAAGCGTGTGAAAGAAGTAGTAACACGATTACGGGGTCATACCGATGCAATGCAAGATGTAGGCGCCCTGATGTTGTATGTTTGAATATAGACGTAGCTATTGTTAGTGGTTAGGTCCCCTCCCCTTTCCCTATTTTTCTTCTCTCTCCTTAAACACGGTTTGCTTTTTCTTCTTCGTGGTTATGTGACAGTTAAGCATCAGTGTGAACCACTGATGTATTGCTGTCTATGATGATGAATAAGCTGTGCACATCCGGACAATATCATCACACTTATTTTGTAAACGTGACAGAGGAGTTACCATTACAACAATGAGTGCTTCAGACTGAGCAGTAGTACATCATCGTGTAAACAAGAACAGTAGAAAGAAAAACGTAGAGAGAGGGAGGAGTTCAACAGCAACAATATGATGAAAGGATTTTTCCTAATGTTGCACTGTACGCGGTTCTGTCCTTTTTGTTTTTAGTTATTTTTCAGCGTGAAGAATGGCTACCACAGCCACAATAACAAGCACAATATTCCACAAGCTACCAGATACGGTTTGTGACCATTCCCTTCCATGTCTCCAGCCAACAACGTTTAGTAACTCTTTTGGTCCCCAACAGAGAAACTGAACGGAGCCAGACTAAGATACAACTTTTCGCTTGCTTGGAACAAACATCGATAAATCGAGTGAAAAGACGTTGATAGAGAGGTTGATCTCATCTGAATGCAAAAAGACTGTGAAAGTAGGAGTTTTCGTTAGTCCGCCACACAGTAGTCACTTCGGGCAATGCATTCGGATGTAGTCGGATAAATACGTTGTGGTTAATGTAGCATGCCATACAGAAACAACGGACATGATGTATACTAGAAGAGTAACCCCGACTAAACGAATGATCCAAATCAGAGGATATATGCAAATCTAGACACCTGAGAAAAAATTAAATATGATCCCTCATCTAACGACGAAGCGGTCAAACAAAAGATGGAGAAAATTGTGTTACCGATAGCCAAACCAAGATTGTGGATAGGATACGTCGGAACTTCGGCAATACTTGAACACACCGGAGCAAAAAATACACACAAGCTAGTCATTAACATCATGGAGAGTGAAAACGATAACAAACTGTATTCTCTGAATGTAACAATCAGTCGAAAACCTGATAGGAAACTGAGAGGTCACCGTTTTTATTAGGGAAAAGAAAGACAGACAAGCCTAACGAGTATACCCTTGTTAGGAATGTCCAAGAAAAATAACCAGACGGAGTATATTATAGAGGGAAAATATGGAAAACAACACGGAACAAAGTGGTCTGATTCATCATGCGCCAACATACGAGAAATGGATGCAAGAATTCAACGAGCTTATGTAAACAGATCCACAAACTGGAACCACATGAACAGTACTATCGAAACGGCCAATAAAGAAATATAATCCATCACAAAAACAGTGAGGAAAAAATCACCAAAACCAGATGAACGTTAAGCATGCAATTATAGTCGTAAAGGGACGACTCATTTTGTCGTTGTACGCCTATGAGGATCAAATGGGAGAGACATCTAACACAAGCGTTGAGGAAATCTTAACTCAGGCAAAGTTCAAACACGTAAGAGAATGTGTAGAATACCGGTATTTGGCAACTAGTTCTACCAAAAAACATAGCAGACAAAATCTACGAATCAGTGCGAAGGATGGATGCGAAGACGTTCACGTGGTCGTAAGTAACAAGCAACATAAAACTGATTCATACAACATGAAGAAGTAGGATAGATGGTCACAGATCGAAAATCAACAATTAGTCGCATTGAGTTGAAGAGGAAGTGACGCGCTCTTTCAACAATCAAAAAAGAAAGTAACACCCGATCTAAATTTCGGCCAAAAAGTCATACTACGGTAACATCAAATCGGACATTCCATCAACATCGAAGCTCAAACATCGACACGTCGATGTTATCGATCCGTTTGGTGATACCACTTTTATAACCTGAATGTCAAGCTCAGTGAACATTTGGACACTTAAGGCGACCCATGCTTAGACGCGCGACACAATCCAGCCAGCAAGAATGACCCGATACATCACATAATAGTCAATAAAAGTACAACCTGAAAGTTTAAATACAAATGTCAGGATGTTTATGAATATTTGGTCACATTTAATCAAGCGGGCTAAGGTTCCGAACAGTCTGCACCAACATATGCTAATTGAAACAACTTAACTGAGTTAACGCACGCAAACCAGAAGCACGCCTACTACGCTAAAACAACAATGCTGGTATTCCATAAATTGTGATGAGGCTGGACGATTCAATAGACGAAGAAGGTCAAGCAAACCTAGCAATAACTGTAGTTGTTTCGCGAAGTAATTGTGTTCGGGTGAACCAACCAACTACAACTACGGAGGAATGATTGACTGAGAACTCCCATAAATCGATATGTAAAATGAGACAAAACTCACCGTAACGGGAATTCACTGTCCCGATGGAATCATGGTAGGACTTTGCCGCTGTTGCGGTCATCGAGTGTTGGTCAGAGTCCGGAGGTAGACGTCTGCTGTTTCGGTATGCATCTGTGCCCATAATGTCCGCATGGGACGGACGTTTCATGTTCGAAGTCGTATGTAGCGCTGCGGAGACACTCGGCCTTCGATCTAGAGACCTGGGCCCCCCGTCAGCATCAACTGAGCCAGGAGTATTGCTACTCATACCAAGCACACGCTCCGCTTTAGTCATTGCACCGGTAGGATGACTAGCACGCCAGTAGGCTTCTAAATATTCGGCTAAATGTTCGCATGCATCTGGCAGTTGATTCTCTTCGAGCACTACATCAAACTGATCCTGTGTAAACAAACCAGCGAACAAAGATATGACGGAATAGACATAAATCCCGAGATCTACATGAACGTATGATGTCATGAATGAACTAGGGGCACGACCAACACTAGTATTTGGAGCTGAACTAAATGAGGATTGATAATGTCGCAGTGGAACTGCAAAGCCGTCACGGTGGCAGTAGGCAGTGACTACAGTGTAGTCTACAGTGCCGTGGTCAGCTATCTCAACGTGTACAGGCAACATGCGTTAGCCACCGATAAATCGATTGTCATTCACATAGGCAATGTGATTATTTGTTCACACGAAAAATTTCTACGAGCTCTGCAGTTGTGATGGTCGGAAATCACCAGCCTATATTCCCATGCAAACTCCGACACATACCTCTGTGATATAATGGTGTATGGAACTCCAAACCATTCATCATTGACATTGGTGACTCGTTATTTGAGAAAGCAAACCGAAAACGCTCATAAGTCTTTGACGCGTTACAAGATACAGTGACATTCTCCTAACACTATTTTGAATTCGCTGAACCTATGCAATTGAAGTGGTTTGATGACGAATCATTCGAAACAACAATACATCACGATTTTCTTCACTAGGAAAACAGAAAAGCCATGAACGTAAGAACTGAACAAACGGAACGGTTGTAAATGCGACCAAGAAGTTGGTTGACTATTCAAACGAATGTAGAATGTAGGCTGTCTGCAACTTTGTGGACCATACTGTGTACAGTGACGACGCAAGCGAAAGAACAGTAAAAACCGTAGGCCTCATTGACACTACACAAGGCGGAGGATGACTTTCTCCTCCATCGTATATCCCCTAAAGGGACATTACTAGTAGAACAGAGTTTCCGATGGGGTTAACATGACACCAATGAGATTGCAAGCACAAGCCCTCGTCGACTCCGATGGAATACATAGGACCTTTGTGGTGCAAACCAAAACACTACAAGCGATGTGTGAACCGTGACGGATTAAGACAGCATCATCAGCGCCACTGATTCCAGTTTTGCCTAGATTCTGTGCAGACATAGAGCGATTGATCGCCTCAACGTCAGTCGCTGGATGTCAACTCTGGGACAGCGATAAGGTCATGACAGTTAATTGATGCGACGAAATATAGGAGACAGACTTTTCAAACCGCTTTCACAGGGAAAATGCAACAACGTTTCTTTTCAAATACTACTCCATTTTTCTCATACACTACACGTTCTTATATAATTGTAAGACATATCTTGCACAACCATCACAGCAATGGACAATGTAACGGGAGACGACAGAGAAAAACAAACCACTGTCCCGATAACACAGCAGCCGATTGATGACCTCGGAAATCTTAGCAGCTGCTGTAAGTTTTATAATGAAATATGAGACATTTCTACGCTCTCGGAGTCACTTCGTAGCTTACTTGGTACAGTGACTGTCGCGCTTAAGCATGTTGTCGTTGGTTCGAATCTAGCCAAAATAAAAACTATTCCGAAGCGAAGTTTCTGCTACATTACCTTAGCTATGCTGACGGACTGATGGGCACTTGAATTCGCAACTGTCAACAGACCATTACTACCACCAAGTTTAGCGAACAGGACTGTTTTCAACAAATCCTCACTTCTGCTAGCACAATAGTAGATCAGCAGTTAGAGATTGAGAAACTAGTGAGAGAGAGAAACAAAACAAACAATACGATTGGATGAGAGACAAACACGATTTCGCCCGAACAGGACAACGATTAAAGAAGGGGTACACTTGAAATTATCCGTGTTCACTTGAAATTTGTTTCCACGAGTCCGACGAAGATTTTCAACCATGTATGATCACTTTTACCTTGAAGTTTTACGGAATAACTACTACCACAAACAGCCTTGTGTAATTTATTCAAAGAGACAATGAAATAATAGCGTATATTCTAATTCTTAATATTAGGAGTCAGAGGTCAGAAATGGCAAGGATTCTATGTCCATTTTTCGGAGTCTAAGCGGTCATATGAATATCATCTACCGCAAGTAAATTGGCAATGCTGGGTCATTAGTAGATTCACTTTTCGGGATCAGATGGAAACAGGGCGTCTGTCCAGGTGAGAGGCGTGAAGTAACCAGCGTTAGCCGCGAGTAAAGGTGCCAATTTGGCAAGAAAAATGACTTACACCCAACAGCGTCTGAACACACGGTTGGTGACATCCGATTCGGATTGGCCGGTCACCATGACCGGAGCCGAAGGACGTATGCGCCTAACCATCATCACAAGTAGCTTGAGCTGCACCACTAGCGGCTACACTTACACTACATGTATCCACTGTAAACCCGAAGGAATAAGACTAGGAGGTGTGAGAGTCAGGCTTTTGTGTCCAGTCGGCCAATGTTGGTCAGTCAATTGATAGGCTACCTCGAAAGTGAAACCCGTACCTTCGGGAAAATAAACGGAGAGAAAGATTCCAATTGTAAGACCTAAACCGTGAAGAAAAATATTGAAAATATAATGCAAAAAACATTCCGGTATAAAAGTACCTGTCCGGTAACACACACAAAATCCATGACACTGAAAACCATCATCATCACGACTCACATTGGTACACTGGAGCAATTTCTCAGCCGCCACCATTTGCACGTTCATGTTCCGAGCCTGTGACTTGCCTCGGGTTTTGATCAAACGCTGTAACACCTTAGTGGAACTGATCTTTAGATACACAGTGATCGGAGCCAACGAGGTTTTGGACAGCTGACTCGGATGATTGATTGTATCACAGTCGAGTACAACCAAGCGTTGTGTTCGCGCCAGGTCGAAGATGCGCTCAATCTCCTGCTGAACCTCTGAAACCATAGTGAGAATCCATCTTTCAGTATAGATTGAAAAGCTGTACAACGCGGTAAACTACAGCGTAATAAGCCAATAAGCAACCAACACTATAAAAAACGATGCACAGAATTTATCAACAGATACGCACACGCTTTGATGTGCTTACAATTGTTGAAATGGTTAAACAAAACATTTGATATTTTTTCAAGATGAAGTACAACCTAAGGGAGGTTCTACAACTAAACGTCATTCAATGAATAAGCGAGCCAAAATAACCAAAGCAATTAGTCCGACCATCACCATTCTCGACAACAAAAACAACACACTACGCGTAACCGAAGACGTCTCCACACTGGAATGTCGTCCTCTATTAAAATCAATTATTACGGAGATGAGATATTTGCACATGCTTATTGGCCAAGTTTTCCACATACAGGCTATTCTTCTAAAAATACTGTCCAAACAAGCAAACGTGTAAAGAAATGAGGAATCCGCAACCAGGAAGTCAGCCACTGTATGGAAGTACCAATAAGTCAATACCTCGAATTTTGAAGAAAGATCGTGAATTGATAACTTCGAAAAAGTCACTGGTGCAAAAACGTTGACGCGTTCAACAGAACCGATTTTAAAAACAAAGCCTAAGATTTGATGGTTCTAATGGTTTCTGTTTTTTTCCCAGCAGATGTTGGATAATTATTGGGCCAAAAATCAGTGTTTAAAATAGGTTCCTGATCGGAACTTTCATTAGTTGGACTACAGTCAAGGTAGGGTACTAAAACGTGTGCAAGAGCTTCCATAAAAGTCAGCTGCGATGTGCATTTTCCATAGCCGGTTGATTCAAAACATTTCTAAGAAGTAGTGTCTATTCTGTCAACGTAGTGTTACTTTTTAAACAACACCCGAAAACGGGTAGTGTATAAGAACAGCTCCATTTCGTATACTCTGGTCAGTTTGACCTAATGACAAAACACCAACAATGAACAGCATGAGATCGGAAATTTAAGCTTATACACATACCAGTCTGTCAGTGGTCAAAACTATAGCAAGCGTATACAAGTTCAGTGACTTTTGTACACAAAGAACCGAATTCAAGACAATCTTTCCCCATGATAAATTTGAAAAGGTGTCAGTAACGCTAATGTTGCACGAGTTACGCGATGACATGTTTCGCTGTAATTTTCGAGTGATCAATACAGACTGTTACATTGCCTCAAATAAAAACTAAGTCAGTTTGATAAAATGTAGCAGTCTGTAGCAAGCACCCGTAAATATGTAGCGAAATCTGGTATAGATCGTGCAACATACCGTTTCTGACTTCAATTTTCAAATAACCGAATTGTTGAGAGTAACAACCGACGTTACCAGTGACCTTAAAAAGACGCATTAACAATTGGACAGCATTTGCCAGATCGATCACGTGAACAACGTCCAACAGGCATTGTCCAATGAGATCAGTGCTCGAAATAGTTAGGGATGTGTCCGCTCACCCTTCTTACCGAATAGTTCAGAAACAATTAATGAAAAATAAATGTCAACTTCTATGCCAAAAAGTATGACTGAACAAAATACACACGCATATGCATATAATAAGGAAATACCCACCAACCGACTGATTTCTTGAAGATGATTTATCAATAATTGCACGTCTTGTGGGATTATTGAGGAGCGATCGCTTGGCGAGGGAAATATCGGCGGTCACTCGAGTAATGATAATCCTGAAATTAAAGAAAAAACAAATATAGCATCCAGTTAGGTGGTATCCCTATCATTGTCCGATTGGCTGAAATGAGTGTGAAATGAAAATGGTACAACGCACAGAGAACGGAGACGAATGGCCAGATCATGCTCGAGAGAAAACTGACCTGCCTTCGAAACGACGCTTTAGAAAATCGAACAACGCCTTTTGCATCATGTCTGTCACCTCGTAACCTTTTAGAGAAGGGCCGATCAACACGACCGGACGCATAGAAGGTACCACTTCATACGGTGGAGCATTGTCACTCTGTGATCGAGGGAAGCAAAAGGGATAAATAAGTAAACGAACAGATGACGGACTAAACATAAACATGCACAGATGTCAGAGGCAAAGATTACCACATTTAAGCCGAAACGTAGTTAACCACAACAGATTTTTACTGCCTGTTCGTACGGTTAGTATTTGACACGCAAGGTTAAACCCTTACTAGACTACTTAGTTTATGCTAGGAACACTTAGTTTCCGGTTGGAAGTGAAAAAACATCGCCCATCAAATGAGCAACTAGCCACAGGAAGTGGAAACTAAAACAGAAAAACCTTGGTGCAATTAACAGAATGGAAAAGAGTTAACATTGTCAAGTGTAATATAACACACACACCCTTTTAAGGTGTTTTTGGTCACCGACGACAAGCTAATTAACCAAGCAAATTTGGTCGCCGCACTGAGCACCTAGCAGGTGATCGAGACGAACGCAGCAAAAATCTGCCGGACTGGAAACGCATTTAAAAATAACAGCGTGCCATAGTTGCCTATCTTCCGGGTTTTATATGACTACAGAGTGTCAGACCTTTCACCGTGTTTCACGTTCTACAGAGCTTTCGACGTGATTGTCAAGATCCATAGAACTCCGGACGCAATAAACACAATATTATATCAAAGCTGACGTACGGTTTTTGGTTATTGTCATGTTTGTCTGTCTGATATGAGGGAAAATAAGCTCGAAACCGACAATGGATTTCTGTTCACGTTACTTTGCCCTACACGACAATTGCATATAGATGAGCAACCAGCAGATAATTTTTTTTCATTCCGAAAGAAAGGGAAAAGTTCTTGAAAATATCCTGCAAAAATACGAATATTCGTTCACCATCGTGCCGTGTATGGAGAATTAGGTTCTGCTGACAGTGTGTAGGCGGGCGCGTGTACGGACAGACGAATAAGACATTGACAGAACGATAGAGCTCGATCGGAAAGCAGATATGAACAGCACGAAGGACAGATGCTAGAGAGGAGTGAGTCCCTGTTCAGTAATAGTGAGCACAGATGCAAGCTAGCCTAGCTATGCAACATGGGTAACACAAACCTTTTTGAAAAACGGTTTTCTTCCCGCACGATTGTTGGTAGAAACCTTGCCACCACCACTAGCAGCAGTGCCAACCCCACGTCCACCGCGACCGGCACCTTCATCGTCCTCATAGCTGCGGTTGTTTAGATCCGCATCGGCTAAGAAGAAACAAAAAGGCTGTTGGTGAAAGCATGCACTGGGCTAGTAATTACCATTGTTAAATAGGGTATCATAACCAAATCGGCAAACGTAGGTGCATACCACGATAGACGTATTTCATCGCATTAAATGAGTGCGACAATTAAATAAGTTGCAAGAAGTTTTTTTTGGACAACGGGAAACCTAACACATAGTCATAAAAACAACTACCCCCCAGTCGTTTCTCAAAATACACCACAACCCAGTCGACCCATTTGATCCACCGATAAAAGCACACTCCTCAACTAAGAAAGACAGAAAAAGGAGAAACCGAACAAAAAGACTAGTTTCGTGCTTTCAGATTGTTTACACGTGGATGGGAACGCAATCCAGGCATACTACCTTAGGTAATCAGGCCCTTGGTTAGTATAAATTGAATAGCACTAATAACAGACCGCAGGATCCGCGTTCATATAAACTTTTCAGTCTCTCTCGAAAAGCTGGCCTAAACTTGAAGTTCGTTCAATAAAGCACACTGTGTATGAAACGACCGGGACTTGTGCTCCGTCCTACGTTCTCACGAGACAATCCAATCAACTGTGAGTCGTGTTCGAACCATAGTGCCGTTGAAAACTGATTGGTTACCTGTGGATAACGAGAGTGGAGTGTATTCTGGTTAGGCCACGAGACACGTGACAACCACAGAGGCATCAGTTTGGTGTCAATTGCGTCCGAGTTACTCACTGGCTTCATTTTACGTCGGCTCACTAAGCCCAGAGAAAGCCAGATACGTGAAGAACAGGCAGGATTCCGAGCCGGTCACGGGTGCGTTGATCACATTTGTACCTTTCTTGGAACATCGGCATTCATATAAGTAGGTGACGTTCGTGGTCTTTTTGGACCTAAAGGCTGCTTTCGACTCAGTTGCTCGTAACGTTCTCTGGAGCTGTCTCCTTCGTAAGGGAAATACGTGAATCTGTTGAGAACATTGTACGCTCACTCTGCAAGCAGGGTGAGAGTCTATGGACAACTGTCTCGGGCGTTCAACACACCTAGTGGTGTTCGTCAGAGATGTCCGATTCACTCCTTCCTGTTCAATTTTGTCATGGACGACATTCTGGAGAATGCACTTAGAGATTACAGTGGGCTTGGAGTTGAGCTTCTTCCTGGCGCTAGATTGACCAATCTGGAGTATGCGGACGACATTGTCTTACTTAGCCACTCTGCCGAAGACATGCAGACCATGCTGGACAGGTTGAGCGACCGAGCTGGTTTGTATGGAATGCGCTTTGCACCTTCAAAGTGCAAAGTGTTGCTTCAAGACTGGGGCATTTCCACTTCTACTTTCTTCATTACAGGTAATCCCGCTTGAGGCTGTGAACAGTTTCACATATTTGGGTAGCACCATCTCGTCAGCTTGTAATATTGCTGAGGAGACATCAGCAAGGATAAAAGCAAAGGCGTGCGTTGTCTTTGTCAAACTGCGTCATCTGTGGCGTCGAAAAGACGTCCGGTTGTCGCTGAAATGAAGGGTATATAATGCCTGTGTGCGCTCCATTTTGCTTTATGGTTCGGAAACGTGGCCCGTTCACAAAGAAGATATCAACAGACTTGCTGTGTTTGACCATCGTTGTCGCCGCCAATTGGCCCATATTAAGTGGATTGATTGCGTGAGCAATGTGGCCGTTCGCCGGCGCGTATTCCGGAATGCTCGGGACGCGCGATCAGTTGATCAACTAACCAGGGTACACGATGTGTCGCAGTCAATGGCGTACCTGTATCCATACCATTTCTAGTTATTCTGCTTAGTCATCTTTTAATAATGTTCAACCTTCTTAGTAACGTTTTTTTCTAGGATATTCCACGTCACTGTTAAAGTGAGCGGCGGCCCGAGCCACAGTACATTTCGGTCCGGCTCGTGGCTCTTACGATGATGATGATGACGAGGCGGTCAACAAGCGCAAAACAATTCAGACGTATTAAACTGTTCAGCCAAATGAACATACGGCGGTGCGATTGAAAGTTAAGCCCCTGCTATGTAGCAATCGCCCAGTGAGAACAGAATTTCGCAAGCGAAGATACACAAGAAGTTCGTCCAAACAAACGGTTGTTTCCACCTTAACGATCAACGCAGCATCTAGAGTCCAGTAAAATCTTTCAAGCATCCCGTTTGCTTGTGGATCGTGAACTATTGTTCGCACAAGCCAAATGCCGATGAGGCGTGCTAACTTGTCGAATAGATAAGATTCCAATAGGAAACCACGACCATAGTTACAGTAAACGCTACAATGAAATGTGCAATCCGTCCCGCTATGAGGGTGGAAGACAGAACTCTGGTGGTTGTATTAGAAATGAGGACAAATTCGTATCGATCGATACGTATCAGAAGGTATTAACAACTTTTCAATAGTAGCAGAAGTCCAACGATGTCAGTGTGCACATGGTCTAAACGTGAGGGAGGGAGGGTCACACATCGAGTGTAACAGCTATGGAGGACCACCTGAGCATACCAGCACGTGCAACCAGCGTTTGGGCACCAAGTAATATGCAGTTAGCAACAGGTGTAAAACGATAATTGGCACACAGCCCAGTTCAGAATCTCACCTGGAGGAGTAGATGGCCTTGAACGAGGACCACCAGAAGAGTCGAAATTGCCAGTTGAGCTTTTGCTGTGACAGAACGAGAAAAAAGACAACAATAAAGTAATAGGCTAGGCAAGCTAGAGTTTTTAACTTATGACCATACAGTAGCTGTTCAACAAAAAATCGGTAGAATGCTATCGCGCTGTTAACCTCAAGTATCCGTGGATGGAACCCAGGACTGTAAATGAGGTAATCAGCCTGATATCCGTTGCATTGTGAACAGCATGGTTTGACGTGTGTGCGTGTATCGTCTATTTCGTCTATTTCGTTACCTATTGCCTCACACACACAATACTGATGTGACCACTTAACAACAAAGCTTGTTGACGCTTGGTTCATTCGAGATACAACAGTAAGCAGTAGACCACACAGAAAAGAGAGAAGAAAACACACTAAATTTTATGAATGTTCGACAATACCTGTTCCAGAGATGGACAACGAATCGGTTATTTGAAAAAAAAAGGTCCGGAAATGTTACAATCCGCTACAAATGCTGCTATACACATAAACATAAAACTTGACATAATAATGGATATAGTTAGACAATACGGAACATGTGCAGTGAAAAAAACAATAAATTCGACACTCAGTATTCGACCGCAGTTGTCTCCGATACTTAACTAGCAACAAGTAGGCTGACTGTGTGAGCTGCGATAAAGTATCGTCTTTGCCAGTTGGGTCACGTACTCCGTACTACCGTACAGCGAACTGTTCACTGTGATCGCTGACTGTTGGGAGAAGTCGCAAGGCGGCAGGCGATGAGGCAGTCACGGGATATAAAATCCTTGACCGTCTCAAAAAAAATGTTAGTAGGCTTGGGATTTTGTGATAATCCAAAACGTCGGCTATAAACACTTTTTGACATGGCAGTGTATCGCAGTCAGTGGCGAACTTGTATCCGCAAAGTTTCCCACTCTTCTTTTTCATGATACTGCATTGCTTCCTGTTGTTTTCCCTTTTTGATCTTTTTCCCACATATGTACTAAGTTATTACTCTACTACTCCATGGACCATTATCAGGACCAACGACAGTCTCAACCATAGTGTATCGGGGTACGGTTCAAAGCTTGAAATGAGATGATAATGACGATTCCGAGGCACATTTGACAGTGGTTTTAGCCACGGGTGGTTCGAATCCTTTGATCGCGAACCTGGAACACGAGTTACGGCAATGGTGTTAGTCGTTTCATGCTTTGATGTCAAGTGATTGTCTGAACATCGCATTGTCCTTGCTAACCGATCGCTGATCGTGCAAATAAAACTCGATGAGTCCAGCGACGGAGGGGTATTAACAGCATGAGTTTGGGCTAACGAATTGGATGACAAGCCGGCGTGTTATCCACTAAAAGCTGTTGTCTGGCCGTCTTGTTTCTCATATAGCAATCTAACCATGCACAAGCAAACATGCGTGAGCATGGACTGTGAAAGACGGATATTGGGGAAAAACTTCCTATTCGAGAAGGCCAGGTTAGCAACGATAAAACAAGTCAAAGCGCAGGGGCACAAAGTACACCAGTCTACTTCAAAGGAAGCCCACATTTGTCTGTTTTCATTGACGGCACAGAGTGACAAGCGCTATCCGACGAACAAGCATCACGAGAGTGTAATGAAGCCTGATGAAGTGCTGAACTTGATTATTTACAATCCACAGAACACGGGATTCCCGAATGAACATAAAGCGCTCGCGTACGTGGAAAGGACGAGATATTGAATTGCTGTGTATGACAATGGTACAGGTATTCAAAAACTGAGTCACTAATAGGAGTAAACTTTAGTGTTGCTTCTAGTTGACACTAAAACATAAAGGACATTTCATCAAACGATCAAACCACAGATTAAAATTGAATACGACTAACAGGATTGAACGTCACATAGCAACTGTTCATTCAGTTCCATGTGACCATTCTGAACTAGACGTCCAATTACGATGTAATCTCCATCACCCGTTACATCGTGGCTTGGATATCAGGTGAATCGAATGGGCGTTCGTCATAACACTTCTCTCTTTAGAGCTCCCTGTATTCAAGCTTGACTTCCGCAGCCTATCGAACTTCTTGATCATGAGAAGATCAGCTTCGTCCACTGCCTTGTTTTCGTCGCCTTTAAGTTGGATTTGGTGTGCCACAGATAAGCCGAGGTATTGTGCAGGTCTAATACTAACCGCCAATGTTTCTAAGCTTGCGAGTGATCAGTCCTCTAGCCGGTTGTAACTCGTCTTCAAAGAAGTAGATCACACTTGCTGAATTCGCTTAAGGCCTGTGACTTAATTGCGTCACTGAGCTTTCCTTCGTTGCACAAGGAGTTGTGGTTCTGTGTTGATACAGAATGTTATCGAGAAACGCACTCAACCCTATAAGTATTACATGACTAACAGAAGTCAGGACATGTTCAACAACTGCACCTACATTTCTGTCGCATTACTAAAGAAAGGATGCGCAGAAGTCGTTCGCGGACGGCAGCGTCTAATGCCGTTCAACTATTCTTTGATTTCAGCGGGGTAGAGTTGTGGTGCGCTGTCCATCAAGAAGACCTGTGAGATTCCCTTTGGACCACAACATTTTGCACGCTAAATGAGGTTGTAACAAACACATCTGGCCATCGTGACTGCGAATCGAATTCACCTGGAATATAATATTGATAATGGCCCACAATAGCCTCTATACTTAGGTTGCCATAGTTGGTGGCTGTCTGACGATAGTCCAGTCTTTCAGTATTCACGATGGTTTTGATGTCTGAACCGGTCTCTGACTACTAGTGTGTCTGTCCAGCAGATTTTCACCTATGGTAATGGCGAAGTGACTAAGTGATCTTCCTTACACAGTACACGTTGTATCGACAACCCCATCTGGAACAGGATTAAGTACGTCCTAGTAATTACTGGTCATTTCCTAGTCATCGTAGAGACTAGTGCACCGTAATAGTTTCTGATTACCTTGATGAGATCCTGTCGTCTTAGTGGAACACACGTCGAGTGAATCTCAGCTCCCAAACCAAGCGAGGGATGAAAAAAATACCCTATTAGTTTGAGAAATGTTTATTTTAAGTTAACAAGTTTAACCTTTACTTCCCGACCTATACTGCTACCTTGCCGAGATGGTCAGGCTTGTGTACTGTTTTGATCCGGCGGGCTATGCTGACTAGGACTCCGGTAATTCCAGGTACAACCTT